>APFE031554345.1:162484-188933 GCA_000404065.3 Pinus taeda
GAAACTCCAACAACGGATGATGCTTTAAGTGATGTAATTGATAGAATTGGGAGACTCAATCTTGATTCACTCCCAACTCAATCAACAGAGCAGCCTGGACCATCTCAGAAAGGCCCCCCAAAGTGGCTGACAAAGACACTTGAAAGTGTTCATCCTGATGAAATTGGAAAAACAGGAACCAGAAATTCAAACCGATAAAATGGAGGTGATGTAGATGACTCTAATTCACCTGTTGATATGGATGTTTCTTATGATTGTGAATTGAACTTGTCTACAGATTTTGAACCAACTTCCTTTAAAGAAGCTGCTTCTCATGATGAATGGAAAGAAGCAATGCAAAAGGAGTATGATGCCCTCATAAAGAACGGCACTTAGAAGCTGGTTGATCCTCCATTTGGAACCAAACAAATTGGCTGCAAGTGGGTCTACAAGAACAAGTACAAAGCTGATGACTCACTTGACAAGCACAAAGCTAGGCTTGTGGCAAAAGGTTTTGCACAGAAGGAAGGGTCGATTATGAGGAAACTTTTGCCCCCACAGCAAAATGGCCACCATCCGGACACTCTTTGCACTGGCAGCTCAGAACGGTTGGAAAGTCCATCAAATGGATGTAAAAACTGCCTTCTTGAATGGAGATCTAAAAGAGAATGTTTTTATGTCCCAGCCTGAAGGATTTGCTGTGAAAGGACATGAACATAAAGTATACAAACTTGTGAAGTCCTTGTATGGCCTCAAACAAGCACCACGAGCCTGGTATGAAAAACTAACTGAGCATCTTCTGAAACTCAACTTCAATCATTTTGATCTTGATGATGCAACTTTATTTGTCAAGAAAGTTGGCAAAACAGTTGTATATCTTGTGGTATATGTAGATGATCTTTTAATGACAGGGAACAATGAAAGTTATATTGCATCCATAAAGAAAGAATTAGGAAAAATCTTTGAAATGACTGATTTGGGCTATGTTCATTACTATCTTGGCATTGAAGTAACCCAACATTCAAAATCCATATCTCTTTCTCAAAAGAAATACATTGGAGATTTGTTAACAGATTTGGCATGACAGAATGCAATCCTCTTTCTACTCCAATGGAACAAAACTTGAGGCTTACATCTATTGAAGGAAAGGAATTTGAGGATGCAACAAAGTACAAATAGCTTATAGGAAGTCTCATCTACCTCACTACTACTAGACCAGACATTTCATTTGCTGTTGGAATCCTCTCCAGGTTTATGCAAAAGCCTTGTGAGGACATTGGTCTGCTGCAAAAAGAGTTCTAAGTACTTGAAGGGAACTCAAGACCTTGGAATCAAGTATACACAGGTGGACGACTTCAGCTTGATTGGATACTCTGATTCAGACTTCGATGGAGATAAAGAAACTGTAGTATCTACTTCAGGATATGCTATGAGTCTTGGATCAGGAGCTGTCTCTTGGAGATCACGCAAACAATCAGTTCCAGCAAATTCCACAACAGAAGCAGAATACGTGGCAGCAGCTGAAGAAATGAAAGAAATTGTGTGGCTCAGAAAAATTCTTGAAGATTTGCAGGTAAAACAAGTACAATCAACTCCACTCATGATTGACAACACCTTTACAATAAACTTGGCCAAGAACCCAAAGTTCCATGATCATACAAATCACATTAATACTAAATATGATCTGATTCGACATCATGTTGAGGCCAAAACAATCCATCTCCGTCATTGTTCCACAAATGAGAAAATTGCAGACATCTTCACCAAAGCGCTTGGAAGAGAAAAGCTTGAAAGATTCAGAACGATGCTTGGACTCACCAACATCCCTTCAGATTAAGGGGGGAATGTTGACACCTAATCCTCAGCGATTGGGAGAATGGAATGTGAACAGTCATCAAGAAGATGAATTGAACGATCACATTCATGTATATAATAGATAGTTGCCTAATGTAATAAACGAATCAGTTTTTCTGGAGTTACTCCTGGCCTGACAAACTCTAAGTGGCCTAGAGTGAGAGAGATAATAATGAGAGAGGTCCAAACTTGAATTGACGAAGAGCTTGCCAACTGATCCTCATAAGCCTTTTTATTAATGAGGCATCTAATTTCATCATTTTACATTATTTTCCTTCAATTTCCTCTTCACATGCAACCTATGACCTTTCACCTTCCTTTTCTCCTAATTTCCTTTATTTTCATAAATAAATGTGCCAAAATGTATTTTTGCCTTTTAATGCCTTTGCCTTAGCCTTTGCCAATTTCCTTATCCAAACCACAAATCCAGTGATGCCCACTAGGATATCTTTTCCCAACATTCAAATTGGAATACATGTCCCTTACCCGTGGTCTTATTTTGCCTTTATTAACTTTTATTACATAAACTTTTCACTAGGGTTGTTACAACAAAGGTCAAAATGTTCAAAGTTTTACAGAGGGGTTTAAGAAGAAAAAAATGACATTGAATATTCCTTTAAACTCACAAGAAACATTAATGAAATATATTGGCACTTTACATAGTTATATTTTTGATTCATTGTTGTTATTTGATTCCAATAATTTAGATGAAGCTAGTGTGAAATCAATTCATCTTGAAATCAAGGGAAAACATGGACAAAAAGATCATCCAAAGAAGCCTTCATCTAAGCCTCATAACAAAAAATTCAAAGGAAAAGGAAAGGGAAACAAGACAATGAAAACAAAGAAAGAAGAAGGGAAGCCCATTTGCACTCATTGTAAGAAATAAGGGCATGATGAGGAGCACTATTGGAAGCTATATCCAGAGTTGAAGCCTAAGAAGTTTGGTGGAAAAGGGAAGCAAAATATGGTTTATACAACACAACAAGACCTTGGTTTTGATTCTAGTGATGAGGCACATATCAAAGTCATCGGGGTACAAGGTAAAAGTTCCTTTCATGCCATTTCAAGTGCTCAAAGTAAAGCTCATGTTGATAAAAGAAAAATAAGCGAATTGTTTCATATAAACATTGGATCTAAACACACAAAAATAGATACATTGTTTGATATGGGTTCTCAAGTTAATTTGATTTCAAAATCAATTGTTAAGAATTTGGGTCTGGAAATGAGATATCATTCAAAACCCTATCCTCTTGGTTGGGTGTATGACAATGAAAAACTCAATGTCACCAAGCAATGTAGGGTTAGGTTTTCCATTGCTTCAAAGTTGATAGATGAGGTTGATTTAGATGTTGTCAAAATTGACATTTGTAGCATAGCCTTGGGAAACCCATACTTGTATGACATGTAGACAATCTTTTTTCAAGCATGAGAACAAATATCATCTCACCAAATATGGGGTGGAATATATTTGTAACAACCACAAGTTGATTTTCGATGTAAATAAATATGCATGGACATTCTAAAAGAAAAATCAAACCAAGGTCATGGCATACACATTCGAAGCTAAATATGGGGGAAAAAATTACATTGGGATCCACTTGTGGTTAATTATTTATTTATTGGATATGGAAATCAACATTGGCATTAGCAAGAGGCAAAAGGAAATAAAGGACAATTATTTATTACATGCCAGTAAGGACATGTGGCAAGGATGCAAAATGAATATAGGAAAATGAAATAAATTCCACTTTAACAAGTGGGGAAGAGGAAGAGACAAGAAAATGAGAAAGTAGTAAAAAGAATAGGCATGTAAGGGGAAATGAAGGAAAAGGAAAAGAAAATAAAAGAAATTGTGAGAGATATCATTCTAGCATTATTCACTTTTGGGAAAGAGCAAAAAAGAGAGAACAACTACAAAAAGAGAGAGATATCACTTGCACAACAGTAGGGCAAGGGAAAGAGACAAGAAAAGAAGAAATAAATGAAATAAGAGTTTGTGTGGTAGCCAAGAAGAAGAGTGGATCAACAGAAAGAAAGGGCAAAAATCAAGCAAGGAAATGAGCAACCAATAGGAGGATTTTAGCAGGTAATTGTGTGCATGTGAGATTTATCATGTTGGGATTTGAATGCATGGTTCAAGCATTGATTTATTGGTCATATTTTTGTCATTGGCATGGATATTTTCTTGGATTGACAATGTTGTACAACCTTGCCTATGCCATTTCCTGGATGACCATGATGTATTGGGTTCTCTATTTGGTTGAGCTTTGGATTGCCGATAGATTTTGGATCCTGGATGAGGTAGTTTTTGGAAAATCCCAAGGGTTGAGGGTGGAGATGGTTTTCTCTAGGAAGCTCTTGATAGGTGAGTGGAGACAAAAAAAATTCCTCTAAGTATGGTGAATAAATATTGAGGCATCCAATCTTGTATTGGTTTTTGTGATTTCTAGACTGGTTTAGGTGAAATCACTGTGGTTGAGGGTGGAGGTGGTTTAACATCTATATTCCCTATTTGGTTATGTTTTAGTTTATCCCATGTGATATCACATTCATACTTAGAATATGGCATGGGGGTGATTGGGCTAGAAGAAAGACTTGGTTCAGTGCCAATCTATGGTTAGGTGGTACATGGAAGTCCTTGACTATAACAACCCTAGTGAAAATTCCATGTAGTAAAAGTAAATAAAGGAAAAATAATAACCACGGTTGATGGGACACTTATTCCAAGATGAATTTTGGGCAAAATCCTAGTGATAGGGATCACTTGTGATTGTTTATGGTTAATAAAATTGGGAAAGGCAATGGCTAAGGATTTGGAACGAAAAAATGGAATTTTTGGCATAGTTATTTATGAAAATAACGGAAATTAGGAGAAAAGGGAGTCGAAAGGTCACAAGTTTCATGTGAGGAGGAAATTTAAGGAAAACAATGGGAAATGAAGAAAATAGAGGCCTCATTAATAAAAATACTTATGAGGATCAATTGGTAACATTTTGTCAGTTTAGTTTTGGAGCTCTCTCATTATTCTCTCTCTCTCTCATACTCTTGGAGACTTAGAGTTTTCTTGGAGCACTCTTGGTGGGTGTGACATACTTGGATTCTTGGAGCAAGAAGGAAAAGGAAGAGTAGGAAAGAACAAGAGGGCATCAGGATCAGTAGCTACATCATATTTGCTTGCAAGTACCGAGTTGCATGTTTTTTTTCTTCACTAGTTTTGGCATGCATGGCATATGCATGTGGATTCCTGGTCATGATCTGTCATTGGTATGGGGGATTGCCTAGCCTTTCCATTTCTTGGATAGCCATGGTGATTGTGGGTTACTTTCATTATTATTTTTTGGTTGGTTCTCATGTTTCCCTAGCTTGGGTTGAGTTATTAGTTCCTGGAAGCCCTGGTTGGACAAATGCTCTAGAAGCCCTCTAAGAACTTGGGTTGAGTTACTAGTTCTAGATGCCTTGGTTGGAAAAATGCTCTGGAAACCCTTGGTGGTTTCAGTTACTAGTCATAGAAGCCTTGGTTGGAAAAATGCTCTGGAAGCTTGATGACAACTGTGGGTTGAGTTACTAGTCCTGGAAGCCTTGGTTGGAATAGACGCTCTAGAAGGCTTGGATGGAGACCAATCTGATGATGGTTTTGTGATGTTAGACCGTGAGATATAATCACTGTTTGATGGGTTGAGGTGGATGGCCTATAGAAGCCCTAGATTAGTTTTTATTTATGTGTTCTATGAGATCCCACATTCACGATTGGAATATGGCACGGGGGTGAATGGATGAAGATAGATTTGGCTTAGCCATTCTATGGTTAGGTGGAATGTGGAAGTCCCATCTCGGGTTTGGATTTTGCATCATTAATGAAAGGTTATTTATCCTTGTATTTCTAAGAGCATTTTGATGGATTATATGTGGTCTATAAGGTTGTAATTTCATGAGTATTTTTGTTGCTATTATGTTGGTTATGTATCTGTTTTATAACAACAACCATGTATGGCTTTCATCATGTTTTTACTTGTAATTGAATTATCAATGTATCTATGACCTAATGGATGGAATGGCAATTGATATATTGAGGCATCAATGGTTCTTAGAAATTCTCAGCTAAGTATGAGACTCGTATGCTTAGAATTGTTATTTATACCTGTAGATTACATATTCATGATATGTTTGATCAAATGCTTGTCATGGCTAGTGTTTGGTCAATTTAGTGTCCTAAATTGCTCTACATAAATTATCAATCCGGGTATCGTAAACTGATGAAGTGTAGTGCACTATATGTGCTAGATGACCCTTTTTACTTCATTGTTTGTGAGTTTTATGTTGTTTTGGGGGTTTTTTATCCTTTAATCCCTAATGATTTACAATCTATCACAAATCTTAAATCTAACTTCTGCAAAGACTGCTAAGAACCTAAAGAAATGAGAATTAAAAGAGGTTAAGTAATATCTGGAAGTAAAGTTTAGTCAAGAAATGAAAACAGAGTTTCTATTTCTAATCATATCATTAGTTCCAAATAATTACAAACTAAAAAGTAAAATTGCAATTACTGTCTATTCAATTACAGAAACAAGACTAAATGAAATACTGAAAACTGAAAGTGAAATTACAACTATTGTCTAATCTGTTACAAGTGCAAAACTAAATGAAATACTAAAACTGGAAGTGAAATTGCAACTATCTATTATGGAAACAAAACTAAATGAAATACTAAGACTGAAAATGAAATTACAACTAATCTACTATGGAAACATAACTAAATGAAATACTAAACCTGAAAGTGAAATTGCAACTATCTATTATGGAAACAAAACTAAATGAAATACTAAGACTGAAAATGAAATTACAACTAATCTACTATGGAAACATAACTAAATGAAATACTAAACCTGAAAGTGAAATTGCAACTATCTATCTATGGAAACAAAACCAAATGAAATACTGAGACTGAAAGTAAAATTGCAACTAATCTACTATGGAAATAAAACTAAATGAAGTGCTTAGTTACTCTACCTCTCAATTTTGGGAGAAAAACCTCCTTGTGATTACATTTTGAGGAATTTTGTACTTCATTATTCTAAGAGAAGATAAATACAAAAATGCATAAAAGGCTCATTGCATGAATGAAGTATTCAACCACTTAGTTTAAGATGAGTTACCAACTAGAAGGGCTTTTTAGAAACATTCATCTACACCATGAGTCACTAACTAGTAATAAAATGGCAAGAACAGTAATGGCATTGATCAGTTTAATTGAAAGCCTAAAGACTAATGAAACAAACTACTCTACACTACTGAATTCAACTTCTAACTACTAATAAAAACTAGAAAAAAATTAAGAAAAGAGAAAGCTATTATATACTGAAACAAGCTATTTTGCATTAGCAAGAAAATGATAAAGACTGCATTATAAACAAGGTTAGTAAATGGTTATGAACACTATGGAAGAAACGATGAATTTACAGTTTAACTATAAAAGACAAAACAAAATGAAGTGAAACCTCAGTCAGTGCAAGGGCCCTCTACGACTACTCAAGTTATGCATACTTAATCAAAACTCCAAGAAACGCTTTCAGATATCCATGAAACACACGGTCTTCATATTAAAAATAGAGAATGAGTTTTTCAAAATTACAAAATGATAGTCTGAGCTTAATACATCATCAAATTCGAACCTGTTTTACGTTCTCTACACAAGTATTTATAAGAACATTATACAATTTCTTATGGAGAAAAAGAAGCTATAGCCAAAAACACGTAGCAGGCAGGCACATGGAATTCTCTTCCTCAGCTGCTGGAGACATAAATATAATATGATGGCTGTTGGATTCGGTTGCACAGATTGTTGTTGGATTCCGTGGGTTCAGGAAGTTGTTTCAAATCCCATCACTGTGAAACATGTACAAAACAGAGTCCTGTTTGCCTTTGGTATCTACGTTTGACTTTTCCTTTGACCAGAGTCTTGTACCATCTTCCTTGTCGACCTAGGCTAGGTGAATAGGACACGATCCATGTCATGAAGATTTCCAAGTTGCCCATGTAGTTATTGCCTCCTCCTGACACCTGGAACCTGTTAAAGCATGGAAGTAGTTGCGGAACAACCGATTAGCTGCAGAACAAGCTGCATTCTGTAGCTAAAATACAAAAACTTATTCAAACAACAAAACATAAAAACATAACATGTAAATCACTAAAATATTCTCCTTAAGGCAATGTATACTAGTTATTGATGATAGGAATGCATTTTCTTCATGGAAAAACAAAGAAAATGGATGAGAAGAATTGCTAAGGAAAGGGCAGTTTTGGGGCTCAACATACCCCCACTGCAAAACCATTACATGTACCCATGGAATCAAAATTGTGAACTTACTCCTCCTATTGTGTTTGTTCTGATACTTCAACCAACACATCCAACTTCCTCTTCTTACTTTTCTTTGCACTGATTGCCATCCTTGGCTTCCTCATAAGAAATATGTACTTGAGATCAATAAGTGTCCTGTTCAGTTTCTTCTTTTTCCTTTTCAACTTCCTATTCTTCTTGTGCCATAATCCCAAGAGTAGCATAGTGTTGTCATGGATAGCTCTATCCAACTTATTCTGCTCCATTAATATTTCATTTTCTTTTTGGATGTGCCTATTCAGAATTTCTAGCTCATAGATCTCTTGTTTGAAAGAGCTAATTAGAGTTTCTTGTGAGGTGACAGGCTACTCTGGATTAGTTGAAATTCTTGGGTCTATTGAGGTACTCTTTTTCTCTAATGACTATATATAGTCATAGATTTGTTTTTGTATTGGATCAATGCCAGGAGAAGCTCTCCTTGGACTGCCTTTAAAATTTTGTGGAGGAGAGTTTTGTGGACTTTGTTCATATGGAATACTATCAGGGGACTGAACTGGGATTTCATCCTCTAAATTTATAAATTGGGTATCTTTTGATTTCATCTTATTCACCTTGCCTCGGAGTATAGAACTCCTTCTCACATTTTGGAAACTTATGGTTTCTTCTTCGGTGTCCTTTTTCCTCTTTCCTTTCTCCTTATCTTTGTTGATTTGTTCCTTGATCTTGGTTAGTCTTTCAAAAAGTAGATGTTCATCCTCTTTGGGTGATGAAGGTTCAGGAGTATCCTTGTTGATTTCTTCAACCCTTTCTTTCATTTTTCCCCTCTACCTAGTCTGCTTTTTGATCTTTATTTTAGGAGCTATTTCTGCATCATCTTTTTGTGAGGAGCTTCCAATGCTAACATTTCTCTTTATACTCCTTTTAGCATGACTTCCCTCAGATAAATCTGGAGCATCTTGAAATAAATTCCTTGCCAAGGAGTCCTCCCATGTATCCCCTGCACTTCTCAAATCAAATTCAACTAAAATCTTCACTAGCCCAGGGTGATATAGAGTGGTTTCTATTTGATTCAACTTTCTTTTAAACATTAGTTGCCATTCTTCTCAGACTATTCAGAAGAAAAAAGGGAAGATTGAGGGTTCCATTCTCTAGAAAAATCATTAACAACCTTATATGATAAACATACATAGACCCAAACCTCCCTTCACAGGTAATTAATTTTTGTAGTATTAACAACATGCTACTCCATTTGTTTTTTAGTGCAGAAATTGGAATCCCTTTTCTAAAGACTAAAATTTCCATACTTGGGTTTTTAAGAATCACCATCCAAGATTCATCATGAAACTCTTTTTTTCTGAACCACCTTTCTCCTAGCCTTGGAAGTTTTGTTGCTTCTTCTATGAAGGACTTGGTAACTGGAAATTTGATGTCACCTATTTCCACTTCCATTCCATCAAATGACCTAGCAAAGGATTTAGTGATTTCCTTATGGTAACTGTTCAATTTTTCAATAAAACACAACCAACTAGCCTTTTGTAACATTCCTTTCAGCTACGGAAACCCATCCATGTATTTTACCCCTACGGGTTCAGTTCTAACAATAAGCCCCATATCCTTTGTTCTCGATTACTCTTCAAAACTACTCTCATTGTCTATAAAATGAGTGTTGTGTATAGAAATGGAATGACTATGTATATGGTAATAAGAAGACTATGCAAACGAAAATAGGATGACAGGGTATATGGGAACAGAATGACTATGAATATGAAACAAAAAGACTATATATACGGAATATATGGAAATAGAGTAACTGTATACACAAAATGTATGGAAACAGAGTGACTGTATACACAAAATGGCTGCATAAATATGAGAGAAAAACTTAAGAGTTGGCAGTAATAAATAAACAGTCAGGGTTTGAAGAGTCGTATACAGGTAGGTCACGTCATTAACCTAACCGTTAACAAATTTAGTTGTGGAGGACTGTTTAAGTACGAATTATGGAGTTTAAAGTGGAAATCAGTTATGAAGGAATCGTTGGACCATTTGTTATTGAAGGCGGAAGATATGGCGGAGACATCATGGTAGTCAAATCACATGATGATTAATCAAGGAGACATGTGTCATACATGTTATACAAGCTTATGTTTTTGAATTGCTTTCTGAAAGAAATTTTTGTATTTTACCTTTGGAAACTTACCTTCCGCTTGCTAACATTTTGATGTTTGCTCCACAGGTGCTTTAGGCATGATTGGTCTTCAAAGTTGATTTTTCTTCAATTACCTGCATACAAGATTTTATTATGAACTGGACTCTTGTGCTTGGACTGATAATCAAACTGTTGCTGCAGAATTAGATTAGCTACAGAACAGGATCAGCTATGAAACGGAATCAACTGCAAAACTTGGAAATAACTGTAGAATGTGAAACGGGGAGTAAAATATGGCTTATGAATGAATGAAATGGAAATGGTTGTGTGAGTGAAAATAAGACATGATGATAAAAATGGGGATGAAAGAAATACTGGGAAAGGAAAAAATTATTGGTGAAATATGGAAATGGAAAGAAGTGAAGCTGTAAAAAGTAAAATAGAGTGAAATGAAATGAGACAATGAATTTTGCAGAATGCTGAGTGATTGTGGCTTTTTGTCGCCACTTTTTTTTAGAAAGGAAATGGAAAATAGAGGGTATCAGAGTCTTCTAATTTTCACCCTGTATTTTCTGTATAAGCATGCCAATCAATGATTGGTTTTCAACCTTATACAAATTTTTTTTTATACAATTTTTTTTTCATTTTTGTTTTTCATATAGGAAAAATAAAGACTAAGTTGGTGGAGAAGAAGGATTATTCTTCACTAACTTCATTTCATAACTGTTCTGGAAGATCTTGATGAACTCCTTCGAGATTGGTTTTTGATATATTTTCAATTTATGACCATTCACAAGAAGAGGAGTTTGACTTTCATCTATTGTTCTGATCCTCACTGCTCCATTACTGAAAACTTTTTCAATCTCATATGACCCAAGCCAATGAGTTTGAAACTTCCCTTGAAAATATTTGAACTTTGAATCAAATAATAGTGCCTAATCTCCCTCTTGAAACCTCTTGTCCTTGATGTATTTGTCATCCCATTTAGCCCTCTGTTGTTAGACTAGACCAGTCCTTTGAACTGCCTCTTATCTGATTTCATCAAGTTCATTTAATTGCTTCAGTCTATACTCTTGAGCCTCTGATAAATCCATCCCCAACTGGACTGCCATCTTAAATGTTTTGATTTGTAACTCTATAGGGAACATGACTTGTTTCCCATAAACAAGTTCATAGGGTGTATGTCCCATTCCTCCATGTAGTTCTATAGGCCCATAAGGCTTTAGGAAGCCTTTCTACCCAATCTCTTCTATGTAGATGCACATTCTTGGTGAGGATTCCTTCAATCACTTTATTTGTGGACTCCACTTGACCATTTGCTTGTGGATGATAGGGAGTAGATTTTCTATGCTTGATCTTGTACTCTTACATAATCCTTTCCATCATGTTGGATGTGAATTGAGATCCCTGATCTGTCACAATTTCTCTTGGAACACCAAAACGAGTAAAGATGTCCTCAAAAAGAAAATTAACTACAGATTTTTCGTTAGCAAAAGGTAATGCTTTGGCTTCTACCCATTTGGTGACATAATCAATGCATACCAATATTTACTTTTTCTTATTATATGGAGGTTTAGTTGGTCCAATAAATTTTAAAGCCCAATTTTCAAAGGGTTCGATAAGTATCTGAGTTTGTAATGGCATTTCATTTAAGGGAGCAGGTTTCCCTACCCTTTGGCAATTGTCACACCTCCTGACATATTCTTTAGCATCTTTGAATATGGATGGCCAATAATATCCTAAAGAAAGGATTTTATAGGCTATCCTCTTGTCAGCAAAGTGTCTACCACACAGATCATCATGACATGCTTTGAGAATATCAGGCATTTCATCTTCCCTGACACATCATCTGATCATAAGATCTAGCCCCGTTTTATACAATTCGTTAGTGATCCATGAATATCTTGCACTTTCTTGAATAATCTTCTTTTCTCTCTAGGAAACAAATATGAAGGTAACTTCCCTATTGTTATCACCCGAAAATTCTCAAAACATCATTGTGTCAACTCTACTTTTGGTCATGATTTCAAGGAGGTCTAAAAGTCATTTTATGTTTTAATGGGTAGGTGATGGGGTAAGAGTCACAAAAGTCTCATTTTCACATCCAAATAAAGTTTAACAACCTTATTACATGTCTTAGAAGTCTCACATTCTATTTAGAACTCATATCTTAAATCATTTTGAATTTTTTTTTGGAATAAGCCCCGAAACCACGTTTTCGTAGCATAGACAGTGTAAAAGGTTTGTTTTGCACTACGAAAATGCTTCTCTTTTCGTAGCACTTTTCCCCGAAAATACTAAGCACACTATGAAAGTGCAGATTCATAGGCAGTCTTGTCAAAACATCAATTCGTTCAAATTCTGTCAATTTTTCATTATTAGGTATCAACTAGGAGTTAGTTCTTAAGCATGCAACCATCCAAATCCATCATTTCAAATGTGGGGGTCATCATGATAACCAGTTTCAAATTCAAAAGGGTTGGCTGGTTTCTTATTGCAGTTTGCATGCAAACACTCAAACAGACTGTTTTCAAATGATAATCTTATGGTAATCTCTTACCAAAGCTTCTCTCATCTATGATTCAACCGAGGCTGACCACCATAAGCAAGCGAGGCTGATAAGTAGAAATTCAAGCAAGGCTGATTTGTTACTAGAATTCAGAGGAAAAGATAATAGAAGAAAGGAAAAATCGCAGGTCTGGTCATTGTTTAAGAATAGGGCCTAAAAGCACAGAGGTCTTAGCTAGAGATAAATTAGTAATGGAAGCCTTCAAGAAAACAGGATGTTGGAAATTGTGTGAAAAATTGTAGGGAGGACACACTCAAGTGACAAAGGAGTTTTCTTTACATTTCACTGGTTCAAACGCAAAGGTTGGAATGCTAAACTTGCAAATTACTCCTGAGATCATAACTTTGGTGACAGAGATCCCTAGGGGGCAAGATAGATGGTTCAAAAACTTCAGATTTGACATGGAACCATGTAAAGTGTTTCTGAAGCTAGAGTTTGCAGAAACAGACTTAACCAAGGCAATTCCAAGGAACTACATCAAAGACATCTACGTTAACTTGCTCTTCAACATTCAACGGTATTTTACCTTTGAGGTAAGATATCATAAAGTATATTCATATCATTTCAAACCCCTGTTGCATTTTACTGGTATGATTTCTTTAGATTTTCCTTTCTTCCTGTATCGAAGTATAGCTAAGATGGAAGATAAAGTGCAAATGAAATCTCAAGGATATGAAACCTCCATTTTTCATCATGGTCTAATTAAACTAATAGTTTTACATGAACTAAAAAGGATCAATAGAGAATGGTATTCATTTTTGTTTTTATGTGGTTTTGGAATGGAAAATAAAGATACATGCATTAACCCTAAGGCTAAAGAAACTCCAGCAGTAGAAATCAGTAAGCTTGTAATGACCAGGTCAAAAGGATTTGTTAAGCTAAAACCTAGAAAGCAGGTGAAAGAACAAGTGAGTAAAGCATCAATGGTTATTCTTGAGACTCCTCAATCTAAAAAGGAAAAGATAGGTGAAGTTAAACAAATTACACAAGATTAGTCAGCTGACACCTTTGAAAAGTTAACTTTATGACTAACAACTTGTTGTCCAAATAGTTCTTTACAGCTGTCACATTTTTTTAAGAGGGCAATTTGGGTTATAAAGGGAAATTGCCATGAAGATGAAAGCATAAAAAGAAGGATATGTATTTGGATAGGAGCCTATAGAGCTCTAATTGATCATGGATGACCTTATCTTCACAAAAGCTTTCATCCAGATAAGTTACATGTATTTCTACCAGGAGCTGTAAGGGGATTTGTTTATTTCTTGGACTGTGTTTAGCTATTGGTTTCAAAAGAAAGTTTCAGGCAAATTAAGATAGTTTCAAAAATCTGAAGGTGTTTTTTTATAAGAACATAACAAGGAACAAAAACCTCTTTCAAATTTCTCTCAGGTGCTACCAATTTGGAGATTGAAGTTCCTTTGAGACCTATTTTCAGAATTCAGAATTTTTCTTGTTTTATACGTGATTTTATAATGCAAATTTCGGACAACTAAAGCTATTTTTCAAACAAATGAGAGAGGTTTTTCTTACAAACATTCGTGTCTACGAAAACCTCCTCCATTTTTGTAACAACTATCAGGGATTAGAAGATATAAGCTCTACCTCAACACCTATTTTTTCAGATAAAAAAAGTGCAAAAAATGATAAATTTATAGGTCAGTCTTTCATTAAGGTGAAGACCAAATTTTGAGGAAAAACACTTTTAAAGGTCAATTTGTTATGCTTTTTGACGTTGACACCAATCCTTGAAGAATGTTAAACATCTTCAAACTGTAAATCTCTGAAAAAAGTGTTAAAGGGAGCATACACAGCAGTTTCGTAGCGCGCTACGAAACTGCTGAAGGTGAACTTTTAGCTCTTTTTTCTGTTTTCAGAAGTCAACTTCTAAAGGGGTTATTGAGCAATATAAAACTACTTTTTGAAAAATTAAAGAGGTTTTTCTTCCTAAAATACTTAACTACAAAAACCTCTCTCATTTTATTTAAATGCATTATGCGGTGGGAGAAATTGATGACCCAACTTGCGCTACAAAACTGCCGAAAGTCATTGCGAGAAAAACTTTGTTTTCCGGTTTTAGTAGTTCACTTTATGATCAGTCTCTGGCCAAATGCAAAATTATTTTAGAATTATGAAAGAGGTTTATCTTCATAAAATCTCCAGCTACAATAAACTCTCTCACTTTCCTCAAAAGTGTTACTATTTGAGAGAAACAAGGCTTTCTTTGAAGCCATATTTTCAGAAATCAGAATCTTCCAATTTTACACATGTTGTGCAAAGACAGTTTCTAGACAGTTAGGTCACAGATCAGCAGGGTTGGTAACAATGTTGGAGGCATCATAAAGGTTGAAGACATGGATTAACAGCTGTCAAAGAATGTATTTAATTCTTAAATAAGGTTTTTGAAACATTTTTTAGGAGTTTCATTCCTATTTGTATAAGTCAGTTAGTTGTGAGCTTGTAATTAAGAGTTTGTTTTATGAATAGATAGGTTTCAATGTTAGGAATTTGAATTATCCTAAGGAGGGATCATAGAATCCAATGTTTTAAAGACTCTATATGAAGCATGAGGTTGAATTCCTCAAGGTTGGCATTTGTATTAGCAAAATAAGCTGTTTTATGTGAGCAAACTATGTGTTTTTCAAACTTAATACAGAGATCAGTTTTACTACTCAAGATTCACAAGGGGTTTATGTGTTTGATGTTATTATGCCTTTTCAATTACTTATTTGTAGTGGTATGAGCTTGTCTTACTTAGAATTCATTGGTAAATGCTCTAACTTCCTTTACATGCATGTAAACTGTGTTTATTCACTGTGTTACTGTTTCACTTATAAACCTAAACTCCAAGTGCCTTGACTTCCATGTTTTGTTGATCATGATGTTTTTTTGAAGACTATCTTGACTCCATAGCCCAATAGATTCTTGCTAATCTTTGATTTAACTAGATATACATTTCTGTCCATTTTTATTCCTAGAGTTAGCCATCTAATCATTAATCAAAAATCTTAACCCTATTGAGAGAGCCCTCTTAGGTTGAGGAAGCTAAGCCTCAACCAAAAGATTGGTTTGAAAGAGTTACTCAGATTCTACTTGATGAGCAGCCTATCAAGGTCAGATTTTGTGATAACATTTTGGTGCATCTACCAGGAGCCTGAAGATTACTCATTCCCAAAATCAAGAAGCTGAACTTCTGAAGGTAGCAAGAGCTCAGGAAGCTGTTCGAGGCTGCATCTACCTTAGTGACTCCACACATCAAATAACAAATTGGAAGGTGACTCCACTGCTAGAAGATCAGTAGCTTGATGAATTTTCAAGATGAGTGCCATTGCAAGAATGAATTCCAGGTATGCCCCTATGAATCGGTCTCATATCCCTGGTTTTCCAAATCCTATGCCAAAGGTCGAATTGTTAGATGATATTCCATTATTCAAAGATGAAAAGAAAGAAAATGCTGCTCTTCATTTGGTTAGGTTCCATATGCATTTACACAGTTTTAAGGTTTAGTTCCCTAAATATTGTCTCATGAAGATGTTTATGACCACTTTATAAGGAAAACCATGGTCTTGGTATAAAGGCTTGGAAAATGGTTCATTATATTCTCTTGCTAATTTCCATGATGTATTCTATGAGAAGTATAAAGAGTGTTATCCCTCCTTATTGTTGGTCAAAGATTGTTGTAAACATTATGTGAGTTTTATTCAATATTTGGAGGATTGTTATGATGATGATGAATTCATGGATCAAGAAATTTTAGAGGCTCTTCATAACAATACATTTCAACACCAAGAAGAAAGGATAACGTCCCATAAAATAAACATGAAAATCAGCAGGGGTTTACTTATGAAAACTATGTTACATCCTCTTTGATTAATGTAAAGATGCAGCAAACTTGCCAGTCTTTTGATCATAAAGAGCATGAAAATCATTTCAAACACTAAGAAGAAATACTGGAAGATAACTTTTATAACCCTCAGGCAGAAGAAAAGGTTCATTTTTTATGTCATACTTTGCAGCAGCTTACATCAAAGAATGATCATAATAATGAGGAAAATTACATTGTTTGTGGGAATCATTCAGAAAAGAAGTTGCATAGCATATCAAAGGAATCTTGTGTGACTAAGAATCAGTTTTTTGAAGATATAGAATGTTATGATGATCATCAAACTAACCATGTCATCTTTGACCCTATAACTGAATACATGGCAAAGCTTTGCACACCAGTATTTCATTTTCATTTGCATTATGAAGATCAGATACATTATAAGTTGATTTGGTTATCTCACTATCATGGTTATTTTGAGGCTGAATGCAATCAAGAGCCTCAAATATCAGAAAAGACAATTGATTGGCTTTATTGGAAATATCATGTTGTCTGACCTAAAGTGGAAATTACAGCTGATAGGGTAGGTAGGAATGTGCAAATAAGCTCAGGGTAGGTTGAATGAGCATTTTTAGTAGGTGCAGTTTGACTCCTTATTGAAAAAATCATCAAAGCTTGGGGAGTAGATTGGGCAGAATTTCAGAGTTTTATTCTAAAGGATGGATAGCAGCACTGGAGCTATTGGTTCTTAGTGTACCATTGGGGCACACTATCCCTAGTGAAGCCACTGTTATCACTCGAAAATTCTCAAAACATCATTGTGTCAACTCTACTTTTGGTCATGATTTCAAGGAGGTCTACAAGTCATTTTATGTATTAATGGGTAGGTGATGCAGTAAGAGTCTCAAAAGTCTCATTTTCATATCCAAATAAAGCTTAACAACCTTATTCCATGTCTTAGAAGTCTCACATTCTGTTTAGAACTCATATCTTAAACCATTTTGAATTTTTTTTTGGAATAAGCCCTGAAACCACGTTTTCATAGCGCAAACAGTGTAAAAGGTCTGTTTTGCGCTACAAAAACACTGCTCTTTTCATAGCACTTTTCCCCAAAAATACTAAGCACGCTATGAAAGCGCAGATTCATAGGAAGTCTTGTCAAAACAACAATTCGTTCAAATTCTGTTAATTTTTCATTATTAGGTATCAGCTAGGAGTCAGTTCTTAAGCATGCAACCATCCAAATCCATCATTTCAAATGTGGGGGTCATCATGATAGGTAATTTCAAATTCAAAAGGGTTGGCTGGTTTCTTATTGCAGTTTGCATGCAAACACACAAACATACCGTTTTCGAATGATGAGCTTATGGTAATCTCTTACCAAAGCTTCTCTCATCTATGATTCAAGCAAGGCTGACCATCATAAGAAAGCGAGGCTGATAAACATAAATTCAAGCGAGGCTGATTTGTTACAGGAATTCAGAGGCAAAGATAATAGAAGAAAGGAAAAATCATAGGTTTGGTCATTGTTTAAGAACAGGGCCTGAAAGCACCGAGGTCTTAGCTAGAGGTAAATCAGTAATGGAAGCCTTCAAGAAAACAGGATGTTGGAAATTTTGTGAAAAATTACAGGGAAGACATGCTCAGGTGACAAAGGAGTTTTCTCTACATTTCACTAGTTCAAACACAAAGGTTGGAATCCTAAAACTGCAAATTACTCCTGAGATCATAACTTTGGTGACAGAGATTCCTAGGGAGCAAGATAGATGGTTCAAAAACTTCAAATTTGACATGGAACCATGTAAAGTGTTTCTGAAGACAAAATTTGTAGAAACAAACTTAACCAAGGCAATTCCAAGGAACTACATCAAAGACATCAATGCCAACTTGCTCTTCAACATTCAACGATATTTTACCTGTGAGGGAAGATATCATAAAGTATATTCATATCATTTCAAACCTTTGTTTCATTTTACTAGTATGATTTCTTTAGATTTGCCTTTCTTCCTGTATCGAAGTTTAGATAAGATGGTAGATAAAGTGCAAATGAAATCTCAAGGATATGAAACCTCCCTTTTTCATCATGGTCTAATTAAACTGATAGTGTTACATGAACTCAAAAGGATCAACAGAGAATGGTCTTCATTTTTTTTTATGTGGTTTTGGAATGGAAAATCAAGATACAAGCATTAAACCTAAGGCCAAAGAAACTCCACCAGCATAAATAATTAAGCTTGTAATGACCAGGTCAAAAGGATTTGTTAAGCTGAAACCTAGAAAGCAAGTGAAAAAGCAAGTGAGTAAAGCATCAGTGGTTATTCTTGAGACTCCTTAATCTACAAAGGAAAATATAGCTGAAGTTAAAGAAATGACACAAGATCAATCAGCTATCACCTTTGAAAAGTTAACTTTATGACAAACCACTTGCTGTCCAAATAGTTCTTTACAACTGTCATATTTTTTTAAGAGGGCAGTTTGAGTTATAAAGGGAAATTGCCATGAAGATGAAAGCATGAAAAGAAGGCTATGTGTTTGGATAGGAGCCTATAGAGTTTTAACTGATCATGGATGACCTCAACTTCACGCAAGCTTTCATCCAGACAGGTTACATGTATTTCTACCAGGATCTGCAAGGGGATTTGTGTGTTTCTTGGACTGTTTTGAGCGGTTGGTTTCAAAAGAATGTTTCAGGCAAATGAAGATGAGTTTCAAAAATTTGAAGGATTTTTTTCTAAGAACATAACAAGGAACAAAAACCTCTTTCAAATTTCTCCCAGGTGCTACCAATTTGGAGATTCGAAGTTCCTTTGAGACCTATTTTCAGAATTCTAAATTTTTCCTGTTTTATACATGATTTTATAATGTAGATTCCGGACAACTGAAGGTAGTTTTAAAAACAATGAGAGAGGTTTTTCTTATAAACATTCTCATTTACAAAAAACTCCTCCATTTTTGTAACATCTATCAGGGATCAAAATATATAAGCTCTGTCTCAACACCTATTTTTCAGATAAAAACAGTGCAGAAAATGATATTCTGAATCCTGGACAAGAAATCAGCAACTGTGTTTTGTCTTCCAGGTCTATCTAGCACAGTAATGTTGAATTCTTGCAAAAGTAAAAGCCATATTGTAACTCTACCATTAGTAATAGGTTTATTCATCAAATATCTAATTTCAGAGTGATCTGTATGAAAAAACGTTTCATAGCCTGTTACATAGTGTTTGAACTTGTTAATTGCATCAACAACAACTAAAAATTATTTCTCAGTCACAGTATAATTCAACTTAGTGGGAGTCAAATTTTTACTTGTATAGTAAATGGCATAACGAATCAAATATTTTTGTCCCAATACAGCTCCCAGAGCTGTATCTGAAGCATTTGTGGAAATATGGAAAGGAAGTTTCCAATTTGGACCTCTTAAAATAGGTGCTTCAAAAAAATTTTGCTTTCAAGATTTTAAATGCTAGTTGGCAATCACGATTCCAACTAAATTCACAATATTTTGTAAGCAATTTGAAGAGTGGAGATGCTATTTTAGTGAATTTTTCAATAAACCTTCTATAGTATCCTGTAAATCCTAGAAAACTTCTAACATCCTTTTGGCAATTTGGAATTGATAACTTAGAGATGACTTCAACTTTAGATTTGTCAAATTTAATCCCCTCTCCTGAAATGTGATGTCCTAAAACAATACCTTGTATAAACATCATAAAACATTTTTCATGGCTTAGTGAAAGGTTTGTTTCTTTACATCTTTTAAGAAATTTTTCCAAATTTTCCAAAGCTTCTTCAAATGTGTTTCCATAGACTATAAACTCATCCATATATACCTCTACACAATCATGTATTAGATCAGCAAAAATTCCTAGTTCTGCTCTTTGGAATGTTGCAGGGGCATTACACAACCCAAAAGGAAGTACTCGGTAGGGAAAAGTTCCCCATGGACAAGTAAATGTGGTTTTATCCTAATCCTCAGGTGCTACTTGAATTTGATTATAACCACTAAAACCATCCAAGAATGAGAAATACTTCTTACCTGCTAATGTATCTAACACTTGATCTACAAAGGGCAAAGGAAAGTGATATTTAAGGGTTGCTTTATTCAATTCTTAGTAATCAATGCACACCCTCCATTTACCATTCTTTTTAGGCACAATTACCAAAGAAGAAACCCTTGGCTATCTGAAATTGGGTAAATGAAGTTTCTATTGAGTAATTTTTGGAGCTCTTCTTATACAATTTCCCTATGATTTGGATTCATTCTTCTTTGAGGTTGTTTGATTGGTCTACTATTTTCCTCAATATAGATATGATGGATACAAGTCTTAGGATTAATACCTTTCATGTCAGTGTACTCCCATGCAAATGCAACAGAATGTTTTTGTAATGTTTTGGTTAGCTCTTCTTGTTGAAGTTTCTCCAAGTTTTTGTTTATGTTCAATGCCCTACCTGGAAAAATTTCAATTGTAGAGCTACCAAACTCTTCCATAGAATAGAGAGACACCTGCTTAGATGACAAGTATTCAACATTAGGTTTTTCTGGAGATTGTGCATGATCATATTTTGAAGATGTTTCAAAATTTTCCAATGTATTCAAAATTTGACTATCTTCACTAATTTCTGACATAGTGAAGAGAGGTTGAATGTCATCTTCATCATCAATCCATTCCTTTTCATCTATTTCTGTGATTTCTTTTGCTGGAGGATACAAAGTAAACTTCTTTGTTGAATTACCATCAGAAATATACATGTCACCAAATCTACAACTAATAAAAGCATCAACTGTGGCCAGCCAAGGTCTTCCTAATATGAGTGGGTGTCCTAAATTATTCTTGGGAGTTAAGATCATGAAATCAACAGGATATTCCCAAGAATCTAAGGATATTGAAATATATTCTAGCACACCATCTGGTTTGATAATTGATCTATCTGCAAGTTGCAGTAAGGTAGGTGTGTAAAGAAGGAAGTTAAAGTTGCTCCATAGTTTGTCTACTCATGATGTTTATTGCTACCCCTAAGTCAATCAATGTATTTGGAATTTCAATTCCATTTATATGTGTCTTGACAATTGGACTTCCTGGATCCACATATTCTTGCATGGCAATTTTTCCCATCATTATGTCTACTATCTTTCCTACCAGGTGAATCCTTTTTGTTTCTTTTGATTTTCTTCCTGGTCTTTTGATGCTCAACTCCTTTATTGTTTTGGTTAGAATCAGAATTTCTCTAATGGCTTGTAACAAAGGAATTTTGACACAGACATTCTTCAATTCATCTAGAAAATCATAATTAGGAAACAAGATTTGTTTTTCTATCTCTCTATCGATTTGTACTCTTTCAGGAAAAAGAGGTGTAGAAGTAGATGATGGTTGCTCAATGATAGGAGTTGTATTCAGTGATTCTTTTTGTTTTTCTTTTTCAATGTTTTGGTTTTGGAGATATGTTCCCTCAAAACTTTTATTGAATTTTAGAGAATACTCCTCGGAAGGGTCTTGTTCTTGAATAACTATAGAAGGTCTTTCTTTTTCTAATATCCTACCAAATCTTAGTTGAACATCATTAAGATCTAGAGGAGTAATCATGTAAATTGGAAATTGTTGTCCCTCTACCATGTAAGCATTCTGAGGGTTTTTATTGTTGGGGTTTGGTAATGGTTGGGCAGGTAGCTAATTTGGCTTCTGCTAAAATGGCAGTAGGAGTTGAGGGTTTTGAATTTATTGTGGAAATGGCAATGAAAGTTGAGGATTCTGATTTTGAAGTTGTGGCTACTGATTTTGTTGCTAATTTTGTGGGGGAGGATAATTCTGATAGGATGGAGGATATTGATAATATTGAGAAAATCTCCCATAAGGATTTTGTACCCCTTGTGCTCACAGTTGAGATTGATACTAAGTTTGAGGTTGAGGCCAAGGTTGTTGCCAAGAATTCCAGTTTGGTGGCGGCTAAAGATACATTGGATTGTTAAATCCCTAATTTTGTGACCCCTGCCAAGGTCTTCTTGCAACAAAACAAAGAGGTTCTGCAGAATTTGGGACTGTTTCCTCTTGAAAGACAACCTTAAGACCTGGGATTGATGGACAACCCTTGGTCTCATGACTTTCTGAACAAATCATACAAGTTTCTACAAATTTTGCATCTAAAGGTCATTCCCTTAGAGCATGTTTCTTTCTACATTTTGGACAAAAAATGGCTAAAGCATCAGCCTTTGTTTTCTGCTTGTTTTGAATTTTGAAGGTGTCTAGTTGCTCACTAAGGCTCCCTAAAATATCAATTTTAAACTCATCAAGCATGATTGTTTTGGTCGATGAAGTAGGAGAATCTTCTTATTGAGTTTCTGTCCCTTGAATTCCAGGAATCATATGGCTTGGAGTATGAGTTTGGGATGGAGGTGTGTCTTTTCTAACTCTTGGTGGAGTAGGTGGAATTGTGGGAATTGAACTTCTGCCCCTAGCTATAAATCTACCCCTAGAATCTCTTTCTCTATGCATGTCATTGTTTTATTCTGTTTTGTGTTTTTTTTTTAATGTAAAGAGATAAGGCTACCTAGTTACACTTCCCCAGTAATGGCGCCAAACTGTTTGGTCAATTTAGTGTCCTAAATTTCTCTACATAAATTATCAATCCGAGTATCATAAACTGATGAAGTGTAGTGCACTATATGTGCTAGATGACCCTTCTTACTTCATTGTTTTTGAGTTTTATGTTGTTTTGGGGTTTTTTTATCCTTTAATCCCTAATGATTTACAATCTATCACAAATCTTAAATCTAACTTCTGCAAAGACTACTAAGAACCTAAAGAAATGAGAATTAAAAGAGGTTAAATAAGATCTGGAAGTAAAGTTTAATCAAGAAATGAAAACATAGTTTCTATTTCTAATCATATCATTATTTCCAAATCATTACAAACTAAAAAGTAAAATTGCAATTACCGTCTATTCAATTACAGAAACAAGACTAAATGAAATATTGAAAACTGAAAGTGAAATTGCAACTATTGTCTAATTTGTTACAAGAATAAAACTAAATGAAATACTAAAACTGGAAGTGAAATTGCAACTATCTATTATGGAAACAAAACTAAATGAAATACTAAGACTGAAAATGAAATTACAACTAATCTACTATGGAAACAAAACTAAACGAAATACTAAACCTGAAAGTGAAAATGCAACTATCTATCTATGGAAACAAAACCAAATGAAATACTAAGACTAAAAGTAAAATTGCAACTAATCTACTATGGAAACAAAACTAAATGAAGTGCTTAATTTCTCTGCTTCTCAATTTTGGAAGAAAAACCTCCTCATGATGACATTTTGAGGAATTTTGTACTTCATTATTCTAAGAGAAGATAAATACAAAAATGCTTAAAAGACTCATTGCATGAATGAAGTATTCAACCACTTAGTTTAAGATGAGTTATCAACTAGAAGGGCCTTTTAGAAATATTCATCTACACCATGAGTCACTAACTAGTAATAAAATGGCAAGAACAGTAATGGCACTAATCAGTTTTAATTGAATGCCTAAAGATTAATGAAACAAACTACTCTACACTACTGAATTCAACTTCTAACCACTGATAAAAACTAGAAAGAAATTAAGCAAAGATAAAGTTGTTCTATACTAAAAGAAGTTATTCTGCATTAGTAAGAAAATGATAAAGACTGCATTATAAACAAGGTTAGTTTAGGGTTATGAAAACTATGGAAAAAACGATGAATTTACAATTTAACTATAAAAGACAAAACAAAATGAAATGAAACCTCAATCATCATAGGGGCCCTCTGCAATTGCTCAGGTTATGCGTACTTAATCAAAACTCCAAGAAACGCTTTTAGATATCCATGAAACACACGGTCTTCATATTAAAAATAGAGAATGAGTTTTTCAAAATTAAAAAACGGTGGTCTAAGCTTAATACATCATCAGATTCAAACTTGTTCTACATTCTCTACATAGGTATTTATAAGAAAATTGTACAACTATTTATGGAGAAAAATAAGCTATAGCCAAAAATACGTAGCAGACAAGCACACAAAATTCTCTTCCTTGGCTGTTGGAGACATAAATCTAAGATGATGGTTGTTGGATTCAATTGCATAGATGGTTGTTGGATTCTGTGGGTTCAGGAAGTTGTTTCGGATCCCATCACTGTGAAACGTGTACAAAACAGAGTCCTGTTTGCCATTGGTCTCTATGTTTGACTTTTTCTTTGACCGGAGTCTTGTACCATCTTCCTTGTCGACCTGGGTTAGGTGAATATGACACGATCCATGTCATGAAGATTTGCAAGCTGTCCATGTAGTTATTTCCTCCTTCTGACACCTAAAACCTGTTAAAGCATGGAAGTAGTTGTGGAATAGCCAATTAGCTGCAGAACAGGCTGCATTCTGTAGCTAAAAGACAAAAGCTTATTCAAACAACAAAACATAAAAGCATAACATGTAAATCACTAAAATGTTCTCCTTAAGGCAATGTATACTAGTTATTAATGATAGGGATGCATTTTCTTCATGGGAAAACAAAGAAAATGGATGAGAAGAATTGCTAAGGAAAGGGCAGTTTTGGGGCTCAACAACTAGTAGGGGTCTAGTCAAGGTCTTAAAAAAGTATTTTCTTTAATACTGTCATTTCCATGTTGTTTTACTATTATGAAGAGATGGTTCAATTCTTGGTAGTGACTTGGGCTCTGGGCCTAAAAAAGAGGCTCAAATCCTGAGGTCACTGGCATAGCACTGACAGATTTAGTCTCTAGTCACTCGTAGACAACCCTGTGAGATTGACTTTGGGTTTCTGGACGTTGTCATGCCTATAGCATGGGAGCGAATGAGGCTTAAGTTGTCCAAAAGTTCAATGGGACTCAAGGGCAAGCTGTCTAAAGTATTGGATTGTTCCTGAAGGTCCTGTAGCTGATTTTCAATGTTTGTATGGTGTATTTTTGTCGGTTCCACTTCCTTATAATGACTTAGGAGATCAAATCATATCATAGTAGCCTCTCGCCGCATGTTTAACCTGAATAATGATTTTATAAATAGTATTTATATAATTTTGGCAACTTTTAAGGTAAAATAATTTTATATTCTAAAATTTGGGCGAATCGTCTTTTATAAAAATTGGAAATTGACGAATCTTTTTTGTGGAAAAATCATGGAAAATTAGCCCATTTTGCGAACATTAGCCCCTAAAATTTTCCATGTTGTTCGGTTGCTTGGGTAGATGTGGGAGGAGGGTGTTACAAAGTGGTATGAGAGCATGGTTCACCCCTCAGACTGGATGGGTTATGTGTTGATCATGCATGCATGTCAGTTGCATGTGTGTCTCTCATCCTTGAATTCCATGTGCTTTTTGCATTTACATGATGTTTTTCATGGTTGTAGTGATGTCGTCATGTCAAATTTGAGGTTGTTATTATGGAATGCATCGCTATGAGTGTATGACTGGTTACATGTTGATTTATGTCGCTTACACGTATCGTTGTAGTATGCTTGGTTACATTCTTGCATGTTTGGTTACATTCATGTATGCTTGGTTGCCTGTATCATTCATGCAAGTTTGATTTCAAGTATCGTTCACTCATTCTTGATCTTATGTTCTTATGCATATGTGTAGTTGGTTACATATTTCTTATGCATGTTCATGTTTGCATGTGGTTAAGATTACTGTTAGCGTTTGAGATTTCACCTAGGCTGAGATAGACAAACCTCAAAGCTACATCAAACCATTTCACCTCGTAGC
>APFE031554345.1:191127-228295 GCA_000404065.3 Pinus taeda
CTGATGTGGAGATAACACTCGCTGATCTGATGATGACGACGAGACCCCTTCCACCTGATGTGGAGAAAATACTCGTCAAGCTGCTGCAAACAAGGTCCTATGACCCCTCTGATATGTACACTGTAGTGGGGAAACAACATGTGTAGGCACAATAATCTCTGCCTGGCATGATGGACCTCCCTCCTCATGAATGATCTGTGGCTCTGGCTGACCTCTCAGTGGCTCTGGCTGTGGCCGTGATGTCACTGTAAAAACCTCATGAGAAATGAAGTCTGCCCATGAAATGCCCTGCTGCCTCAACTGATGGGAAACAATGAGCTGAATGAGACCATGATGGCACAGACTCCTATGCTGCTGGGCTGGGGTCCGCCTCTGAAATATGGATGACATCCTCTGAATGTCCTGGCAGAAGAAAACCGAGATGTTCATCATCCTCACCCTGGTAAAGTGCATCAACATGCGAATATGACAAGTGGAGACCAGTGAAAATATTCCGTCACATGTAAAGTACTGCATGATAAGCTTCATGATCGAAGCATACTCCGCCCGGAGGAATCTGGAAGGAAAGATCCCTGACAAGTGGCTCACAAATGAGGGCCTGACATATGGCTCAAGAAAGATAAAGTCCAGTAGTTTGCGCTTGGGCCACACTTCCCCTACATTCGGTATCCCGGTAGCCTCTGAAATCATCTTTGGAGATAACACAAAATTCACCCCTGCAAGAGTGACCTGCCCATCATGAAGGTGCAAAACAAATAAACGTGCTAACTCACTATGATGCTGAATGTGAGCAAGCCTCTTGCAGAACTGAAAACATGACATGTACCGAAAACCGTTCATTGCCAAAGGACAAGCCTGCAATGCTGCCAAAGAAGTATGTTCATGTCTCCTATGATGACCACCCCTCTTAGGAACCTTCTGCTGTACCACCACCTCTGTAGCTGATGAATGGTCATCACTAGGCTCATAACTCTCGGTGTCTGACATGGTTTTGGAACCAGATGAGCAAGCTGAAAGGTAAATAGAACTGCTGCCTCTTCCTGCAAAATGCTGAGAAGTATGCTGTTTTCAAGGGGAAAAAATCATAAGGGAACTGTTAGGGGAGGGATTTTTAATAAGGAATGGGAAATAAAAACAGGGATTTTTAGGGAAAATTCACAAAATGTAACACATATCATCTTATCATTTTTAAGAAATCATTTGCAACGAAACCATATATGATAGGGACCAAGGGAAAGAACATATGTTATGACAAGGGTATGGGGCATCATTGTCCATTTGATTTTTGTCTTTTAATGAAGCAAACTCTGCTATCTGGACGGGATTCATATGCATTTAGTGACAAGGGAAAGAGAGCTTCACTTGTGTTTTTATCAAAAGGAGATTTGACAACTTCAAGGGAATGATAAAAAAGGGAAAACAGAGTTTATTTTGGGCAGCACAACAACATGATTTTATAGACCAAACACACAACAATATGTCCATTATGAATATATACACAGCTGCAATCTTTGATTTTTCTTTTTATAAATTTCATAACAGCAGCTTGCCTCTTTTTTATACCCAATAATATCTCTGTTTTTCATATTTGGGTCATTTTGGCATTTTATTTTTATTTTTCTTTTCATATCAATTTTTATATTATATTTTTTATTCTTTTTGTTTTATTTTCTTGCTGCAGGTCCATGTAATTTGCTTGCTGTGGGAAGGAGAAGGGCATTTTAGGGTTTGTGGGAACATGAAGGATATTAGGGTTTAGCGAAGAAATTTGGGAAGGGAAAGATTTTGAAGGAATATGGGATGGAAACCTTGTATTTCTTGCAAACGATATAAATGAAATAATAAGATAAACATGCAGCAACATTTGTGAATTTAATTGCCAAGGGAACAAGGATGGGATAAGAGGGATTTTTACCTTGAAAAACAAACAAAACCCTAGCAGATTTGCCTACATTGACAACATTTAAATTCACCATTTCTCTTGCAAATTTTTGAAGAAGAAAACCATGAGACATGTCATCATTCACTTATTCCTTGTTATCATAGATGAATTTGGAGCTTACCTGGTCAATTTAGCAATTTGGGAGGGCGATTTGGGTGATTTGGCACGTTTCTGGCAAACCCAGCTCGACTAGTCGCACTTCCCACTCAACTAGTCGCACCCCTCTGAATCGTCGCTCCAGTTCAAAAATTACACTGTGGGAGCAGCTCTGACTAGTCGCACCTGCCCAACTAGTCGCACCTCCAACTCGACTAGTCGCTCCTCCAGAAATGACTAAAATCGCAGCAAAATCGCCTTTCTTTGCTTCTCTTTGTGTCTTGCAAGTTTGTCAATGTATAATGAGGCCATGAAGAGGGCTTTTTGGTCTTTATAGGTCCACATTGAAAAGAAAAAATAAAACATCAAACCCACTTTCAAATGTTGCATGTTTTGACATTTGATTTAACACTGTTTTTTAAGTTGCACTTTGCCTGAAATTGATTTTTTGAGTGTTTTCACTTGGTTCTTTTTGCAGGTTGATTCTCTGATGGATTCTGAGGAAGAAACCAGTGTTGTTGCCGGCATTCTGAAGATTTTTTGAAAATTTTCCTTATTGTTGCCATTTTCACATGACCTTGGGTTTAAAAACAGAGTTGTTAAATCCAAGGTAAAAATAAGCTGTAGCAGATGAAAAATATCAATAGAACATAATTACAAACTTCCTTCTGGCTTGCTGGGGACTATTGGACTTTAGACTCATGACCTTGAAAGGATTTTGACCAAAACCCTAGACCTAGACTTGGGATTTCAAAACAAAACTGAAACAAGTGTGACACAAGTTTTTTCAAATGGTATGACCTGATTCCAGCAAAGCTAAGAAGGGAACAAGACCAACTCCTCCATCAATGTTATGGCATGCCTAACGGGATGCAAAACTGATGCTGATGAGACACCTACATATTCATATGCAAAGAGCTGTTTGATCTCCGATGGAGGGCTCAAGACTGACACTAACAAAGCACTCGATGGAGGTTTTGAAGTCTTAAAAACCACAATTTCAAAACCCTTTCTGCAAAAATTTCTACAACACCATTTTGTACCCTGGCAGAATTAGGTGAAAATTTGTCCTTAGGTGGCGGAGTTGATCATGTTGGATTCATGAAGGAATCCTCTATCCAATGGCATATGATTTTCACATTTTCACATTCATATGATAAACATAATGCTTGAATTTTTTTGGACAATTTTAAAGAGACTGAGTAAAAAAACAATATAATGGTGAAATAACTTGTTCAAAGTTTTTTTTAAACCCAAAGTTTCGGACTACTATGTGAGTCCATCTTCAAGGAAACACCTAGATTCTTTGGGAACCTAGGCATTCCCTTGAAGATGGGCTCACATAGTAGTATGAAACGTTGGGTTAAAAAAAAAGAGAAAAAAGGTAAGAATTGTCCATCGAATTGGCTGCAATAAACTACAGAAGATCGAGGGAAAGAGAGCTCAAAGTTCTCACTGTTGAAGGTAAATGTGAAATGGTGAAAATGAATAGGCGTTTTGAGCATTTATGGTATTTTCTCGCATTATTTTATTAATATGTAATGCCGTGGCCTAGATATGCTTCATTTTTACTATGAAACATGTATGTTTAATCCTTCTTGTGTTGTTTTGAGCAGGTCGAAAACTGTTAACATGTTATTATCATGCTTTAAACAAGTTATTTTGACCAAGGAGTATACTTTTATCTCTTTTTCGGGATCTGTAAAACTATGAGAAAGGAACCCCTTGGAGTCCTCTTTCAACTCTTTTCAAACTCCCAAAATATGAAAATATCATCAAGCAAATGTCTTTTTGAACTCGTAAAAATAAATGAAAATATGTCTACTCAGTATAAGTTTAACCCTTTTCCAGGCTGAGATAGATTATTTACGAAAAAGGAAAACCTTAGTCAAACATGGCTAAGAGGTTCTCTTGAATATTGTTTTCTACCTTTTCGAACTTAAGAGACTATTTACAAAAAAGGACTTCTGGAGTTTTCTTTTTCACCTCTTTTTCAAACTCTCTAAACATGAAAAAGATGTCAAGTTTTACCTTCCATGGACTCGTTAAAACATTAAAAAACGATGGACTTGTCGAACATGACAAGGCCGAGCCACTCCTTCTTAGGGTTTGTTAAATATACTTGGAGGGATTCATCCGAAGGGTGAACTTACAGATCAAGCATATGTTATCCTCCTCAAGCTTGTTAAGAAATGAAGAGGTATTGACTAATATGGTTGGGGAAATTGGGAAAACAAGGTATTCCATTTTCTAGTGGAAGCAAGTTTCTCTTGAAAAAAACACTCTTCCACTTCATCTCCATGCTTGTTGGGTTGGTAATCTACTTGTCTTTTAGCTATCATACCATTTTCAGATCCTCCATTTTGATATTGGGTCAATTCTCCCAACTCCATTCAATGTCGTCGTTGTGTTCAAGAGAATTCATTTAGTTGATATCCATTACAATAATCTGAAGCCTTCATTCCATGTTTTAATTTCCTAATCCAGTTCTGTATCAACATCATTCTAACTATTTTGTCTCAATCATGATACCCATTTCGTGATGTTGATGGGGGATACATCAAAGACCTACTGCAATAGTTTGCTTCCTGTCAGCATCAACACATCATCTAGGAATTTGACTTAGAAACACCCTTTGGTACATTGGTGCTTGCATACATCAATGGAAAGTTTCCTCTCTCTTGGCCACATGTTTATATCAATGGCCTTTGACCAAAATATTATGTCTCGTGTTTGACATCAACTCATTTATTTGCACCATATGGATTGTATTGTATTACCTTGAGAACCATTAACATCATTGGTGGTTTCTCTAGTGTCTGTTAACAACTTACATCATCGGACGGTAATTAGATGGTGTCTACCATGTTCAACCATAGCTCATTGATTCACATGGTTAGATTTGTACGTTCGTTGGTCGTGTGAAGGAGATAGAAGACCCTAGAACTAGTTTCATCCATCCAGGCTGCAATTTCAAGAGTTATATAGAGATCACAGTGTATGATGTTCATGATCATATAGAAGCATCTAGTCATGGGTGCACCAGTTTTCATTCGAACACTTCTTTTGTTCATTGTACATGTTATGTTAGCTTATGTGCTGAGTATGGGTATGCCTCCCTTAGTAAGAAAGATGCCATGATGAAAATGTATTGTAACAGATGAAGTTCATCGGTTTTTCCTGATCCCAATTTGTCACACGGTAAAGCACTTTAGTCACCAGTCATCATTTTTGAATTTGCACTTTAGGGGGAAATCTGTTATATCCCATTTTGTCACATCTGATCAATAGGCCTCCTAATGGGATCAATTAACATATTATTCCCCCTTGTCATCACCTTGCACAAAGCCCTGAGCATGTCTCTTTCATCCCTAGAGTTTCTTTGCTAAACTACATCATCTGAGCCAGTTTTAGGACCAATGCACCCTGGCTTCTTGCTGGACAACCTTCACCGATAGGTTTCTCCACTGTGGCCTGCATTGATCACATATAAGTTGCTCCCCTTTGCATTTGTGTTGGTTCTAGAAATTCAGAAAAAAAAGAGAAATTTTGGAAGCCTCCTTTTCTAGAATCTTCTAGAATTCGTTACGGCCATTTATCTTAGATAAAACATCTAGATCCTATCCTATCCTATCCTACTTTGGATTTTCCATCCCTAATCCTTTGATCCCATCCTCCCATCAGCTGTGGATCTAAAAACTTAGATTGGTAATTAGATAAGAACTCCCAACTTACCCCACTCTATATATTTAAAACCTTACATATGCAAGAGGTTGGCTTTTGGAGAGTGATTCTACCCTTATGTTGTTGTGGTGAGAGGTTTCATTTCATGTGTTTAGGGTGATTGGAGGTGCACACTGTGACAAGGAAAGGACAAGTTATCTTGGAAGATCTTTTCTACAATATCGACACCTCTTCATGGTTGTAAATTCATTCCATGTATAATAATGCAATCATAAATCCTACATAACAATCACTTTAAGTGGGGTTATCGAAATTACTTTTCTTTTAACCACTTTATACATATTTTCTATGATCACCATCATCTCGTGCTCCTTGACAACGTTCAACGATATAAATTTAATCAAATTTTGATAGTTAGATACAAAGTTATGTCCCTTTGAAGTTTTACCCCTCTTAGGACCACATCAATAACCATACCATTAACATGTCACAATCCTTTGTTCATGTGTCACCATCATACGATTCCACATCATCTAACATGTGGCTAACACATAGCTTTCTTCTACCCATGTGTGACCACCACATAAGCATAAATTTGTGACCAGACAAATTGACCCACTAGTTGACATCTAAATTTAGGTAAATTCATAAAATCCCCTTTTTAAAATTTATATATCTCTAGTTATTTATATTTTCAAATTCTATGGATTTGTAATGAATAAATATATATATATATATATATATATATATATATATATTATATTATATATATATATATATTATATATATATATATATATTAGATAATGTAAATGATAATAAGCATAATAAATTATTAGTTAATTAGTAATTAGGTTTGAAGAGCTATGTCTAAATGAGACATGACCCTTCATGAAGAGACACTTGCTTGGTATATAAGCAAGCCTCTTGTTCTCATTTATAATTCATTCATTCTTATTCATTTTATTTAATATAATATTTATATCCTAAATGGATATCTTGACATTCCAAGTCTTTTGGAGTAATTAATCTGTAGAAGGAACTTTGTTCGCTTCATTTGGTATCAGAGCAGTTCGGTCCTCTAGGTTTCTTAACTGGTGCACAGAGCTCGTTCTCCAATCCAGGTCCTTGGCTATCAAAATTCGTCAACCGTGTTGCCGTACAATTGAAGCATTTTCCTCAGAATTTGAGAGTTTCTCCTTTTCTCAGTTTTTCTAGGCCTTTGGCCATTAAAATTAAAATTAAAAGAAAAATTGCTAGTTGGAGGGTCTCCAATTTGCTAGTGACCTTTGGCCATAAACAAAAAAAAAAAAAAAAAAAAAATTAATTAACCAAAAAAAAAAGTAAATAAAATAAAAAAGAAGAAGAAGAAAAAAAAAATAAAAGAAAAAAACAAAAATGGATACAAAATCTCATACCAAGTATATTTAAAACTTTTTATGTGGAGAAGCCCCGTGGTTTTAAAAATTAACCCATGGTATTTTCAAAAAAAAAAAAAAACAAACAAACAAACAAAAGGAATACATTTTACTTTTTACGTGGAGAACATTTCAACGTTTTAAAAACAACCCATGGTAATAGCTCATGGTATTTTAACATCGTGACCATGTCATATGGAAAGACGTGACCTTTATATTTATTAAGTGGGGTGACATTAAAAATTTATCAAGGAAGTAATTAAGTATATAAAAAAAAGGGACCAATTTATTAAAAAAAAGAAGGGAAACTATTATTATTATAAGATAATAAAGTTATTTTGAAAAGGCATCTTAATATAAAGAAATACATACGTATATAGAGGGCAACAATATAAAGGAGTATTTTTTTAATAAAAGAGTATTCAAGTTTTAACAACCCACATTAAAGGAGAATATTTGAAAAATACATATAGAAGAAATAAGTGATATTTTATAATAAAAATAGCTCCATTTGACACATTGTTTACGTAAAAACATCAAGGAAAAAATGGAGACTAGTAATGAAGGGTTTCCTTAAACCTTTAGTACATGTGTTTACACACTATTTAAAATCAAAGGATCACTCGTAGGAAGAGATATCATAATCTCTATTAGTCTTGCTAAAAGAAGCAATTATGTTAGCCCTAAATGTGCTAACCAATTGGTGATTCCTGAACCAAATATAGTTGAAACAAATTTTTTTGGCACATATGACAAACAATACAACATAAGCAATCTACACCTGAGTATTGGAGATTACACTTTTACTTCGCAATTCACCATGAAAACCTTATTTCTTGACGATAGTGACATTGTTTTGGGATCACCCTGGATGAAAACTCTAGGATCTGTCATCTTAAATACGAAGAAAAAGTTTTTAACATTTTCTTACAAGAAGAAGAAAATAACACTCCAAGATGTTATGTTGAAACCAAATTCAGTAACACCAGAAGATATTTCAAAAGTAATGTCTCAAGAAGGAAAAAAAGTATTACAAAATATGCAAAATGAAATTGACAAAATCAATTTTGACAAAAATGAAGAAGTTTCTCGACTTAAAAACCATAGTGAAAAATTACTGACCCAAATTAAGAAACTTAAGAAGGATAAGAAGTCATTAGAAAACAAGGTACAACAGCTTATCAAGAAGGAAGCATCAAATGTAGGAATTCAAGTTGACGAAAAAACAACAAATATCGATCCCGTGAATATCACAACTCAAGAAGAAGATAAGAAAGTTGAAGAAAAGACAAACTTGGATGTTGCAATTCAGACAATGAACTTCCCAAGTGAACATTCCATAACCAACTCAACAACATCTTCGCTAGAAGAAAATCTAAAAATTGCCACATGCCCAATAAGGGAAAGTAAAGTCCCATATCGGCATCCGAATCATGAGAATAAACCAACCAACCATGCTACATATTGGTGCCATTCAGACCAGAAACAACAAACTGATGTTCCATATAATAGTGATGTAACCTCAATCCAGTCTTATGCTGACAAGTCGTTACAAAATTCCAGTGATCAGAATATTGCATAGAAGATTAATCTAGGATGGTTTGATCCCTTCTCACTACGACAATTTTGTTTGTCACTTAGAAGATCATATCAACTTGTATCGACAAGGATGGCTATTCCAAGAGAGAAAGACTTTCAAAGTCGAAAAAGAGATCAAGCCTATTTCATCGACAAGCTTTGAGGACAAAGCTTTTTGAGGAAGGAGGCAATGTAACAAATAAAATATATATAAATAATGTAAAATAATGTAAATGATAAAAAGCATAAATAATTATTAGTTAATTAGTAATTAGTTGAAGAGGATGTCTAAATGAGACATGACTCTTCATGAAGAGACACTCGCTTGGTATATAAGCGAGCCTCTCGTTCTCATTTGTAATTCATTCATTCTTATTCATTTTTTAATATAATATTTATATCCATTTAGAATATAAATATATATTAAATAAATGAATAAGATGAATGAATTACAAATGAGAACGAGAGGCTCGCTATATACCAGCGAGTGTCTCTTCATGAAGAGTCATGTCTCATTTAGACATGCCTCTTCAACCTAATTACTAATTAACTAATAATTATTTAGCTTGTTATCATTACATTATTTACATTATTTATATATATATTTTACATTATATTATATATAGCTTCAGGATTCATCCAAAAATCCAAAGCTTCCAATTTCATTTAGAGCCAAGAGAAGCACTTAATTAATTGTCTACATTCAAATCCAAGAAGACCCTTTTTCCAAAAAGATAAATTTATGGATATCTTGATTCCCAAATATTCAGATCATCCACTATTTGGATAAATCCACATCACTACCATGACGACTGACACGTCATCTTCATGCCACCTCAATTCAGTCAATGAGGTCAATCTTCCAAATAATCAAATTTTCAAAATTTCTAAATTCATATAGAAATCCAAATATTCTATATTCATCTAAATTTGGAAAAATAAAACCAAAAGGCCATTTTTACAAATCATTAGATTTCACTGCTTCTAGACTACACATCACCCACCATGCCAACTGATCTATACCGTCATGCCATGTTAGCATGCCACACTAGTAATCCACATCCACATGTTATGTCACCAACATACATGTTAATAGTGACACATCAACCACCACATCAATAGTCACTTAACCCTCACTTATCCATGCTTCATAGACTAGGGTTCAACATACAATTCTCCACATGATTTCCGCATCAATTACCACACATATGTCCATGTCACATCCATGTGGCCCATTGCACGGCTGGGTGATGCATATTTATTATATTAAGTTTCATCCATCTCAATAACTTCATAATGGAAGAAATGGAAGAATCAACTTGCATGGTCATTTTTACTAACAGGACCCAATTTAGAGAATAAGGGTCTAAAGCTTTACAAGGCCATTTTGAGGCATTAAAAAATGTCTTTTGGGTCAAATCTCTCTCACTAACGTGTAGGACCCTTGTACACGACTGTACACTCAAAGACCTTTCCAATGGTTCAAAATTCGTATAAAAGTCATGCCTCCTGCAAGTTGACTTATCATGATTTAGTACCATGGTTCGAGAGGATGCCACATCAACCCATGTTATTTAGAAAAAAGGGGCTAACCACATATGGAATATGAATAATAATTTAGAAGGGTCAAATTTATAATTATAGTTAAGAATTGAAGGAGTCAAATCCTAGTTGGGTATCAACTTATATTAAAACCAAGTCACTAGGATGAGAAGGGGTTCCATTCAATTATATTCAAGTTTATCTTGTTCCATATTAGAGTAGAGAAACTAGGAATAGGATTTAGGAAACATAACATAGGTGGCTAGTGTCATGCAGTAGCCAAACAAGAAATGGGTCTTAGGTGACTCTATAGAAAGTTCCTTCTCCTTTGTACTTCCATTATTTTCATACTATACAAAAGAGAGTAAAGCAACCTCACCTTCCAATTGTATCTTCTCCTGTGATGGTTTCTCATAGAAAATATTTGTGTTAATTTTTGTTGGTATGTGATTTTATTTGGTTTTCTCCATTTTATTCATGTTATATATTTCATTTATAAGTGAAAATTCACTATTAACAAATATGGAATCTAAAGGAATCTAACCTTCCTATTATATATTTTGGTTTATTTCATTAAATATATTGTGATGAACTATCCAACCGAATATCCACAACAGTTTACAAATAATATTGGTATTAGATTAGGTTTCTTTGAGAAATTTCATGGGAAGTTGCATGGGATCCAAGAACTGAATTAAGAATAATCATTGAAATTCATACATGGTTCATGAGTATAATCACAATAACCATAATCTGGTAGAAGACATATTTTCTAGGCTAGAAGTGTAAGTTGTTGATATCAACCACAATATGAACCTCCTTATGGAAACTGTAGAAAAGAATATGGAGGTTCCAACTCAGAGGTCAAATTAGAGGGAAAATTGGGGGGTCATGAAGACCCGGAAAATGAGTCAAGAAAAGAATTTGAGAAAGAGTAGATGAGTTTGAGTGTCATTATCCATTCATATTCCTTATTCAATATGGGAGTGAAAATTGACATGAAGCCATATCATGAGTTAGATGGCCTAAAATTTATTGACTAATTGTAACAATTAGAAGCATATTTTAGTGTTTTCCACATACACCGAGGAGAAAAAAATGTAATTTTCTATATTGATGTTAGATGGCCATGCCCTAAATTGGTGGGAGTTCCATATGAAGACATTTGCATTGGAGGTTGATCCCATGATAACTAAGTGGGAGGAATTAAAGACCCTCATAAAGTCTCAATTCTACCCTATTAGGTATGTAAAGGAACAATGGATCCAAATGGAAGTACTTCAAGAAGAGTTAGGGACATAGTGTATAAGAGTACACTATTGAGTTTAGGAATATGATCATTATCATAGGTATATCTCCCATTATCCAAGATGTACTCCTCAAGTATCTAGCGGTATAAAACATCTACAAAAGTAAGTAATGTTGCAAAAGATAAGAACAATGGACGATGCTTGTGTATAGGCTTATTATCTAGAAAGAATGGTCCAAAAGAAAGGGTAGTCAAGTGATTCATAATAGAAAAACCACGAGGAATCTTCTGACCAAGGGAAGAAGTGGAAATGGGGAAAGTACAAGAAGACAATAGGCACTACACATTAGTGGAAGGATCATATCAGTGGTTCCAACCACTACAACGTTGATGGTCACAATAAGGAGAAGTGTTAGTAATTGCATCCGAAGCTAAAATAGAAGAAGGATGGGAAGAAAAAAGAATATTCTCGCCATATATTTGAGCAATCAAATGGAAAGTAGCTTTGATGTGGATAAAAATATTTTCTACACGTCACTACAAAATGAAGTGAATTTGCATGAGTTGAGATGGCATGAAGATTTCATTTGCTTGGCTGAAATTATAGGGCCATTCCCTAACCTCGTGAGAAATCCACATAGAGACCTTGAGTTTGAAGGTAGATCCTCCAGTGACTAAGTGCGGGGATTCAAAAACCTCATAAAATCACAAGTTTACCCCATCAAAATCTAGAGGACCAATGGATAGGATGGCATTATTTCAAGTAGAAGTAGGGGCAAAGTGTGTATGAGTATGCCAAAAAATTTAAAACTATGGCCATAATTTTGGGTATCTCCCCAAAAAACCAAGATGTAGTCAAGAATCTAAGGGGTCTACACAGTCATATGCAAAATCAAGTGATTTTTTTAAATATAAATTGATGTACAAGGCTTATGTATAGGCACAATACCTGCAAAACATAGGCTAGGATAAAGGGAAATCAAGTGGGTCAAAGAAGAAGGAGCACAAAGAAGCTTCCAACGAGGGGAATAAGAAGTGTAAATGGGAAAGACAAAAATATAACCACCACATCACATTAGTGCAAATATCATAGATGTTGAATTTTTGTAGCTATAGTTAGTCTTCATAGTTTATTTTAGCCCTCAAAAGAAAAATAAATAATAAATACAAATGTAAAATTAAGGTCTACTTCAAAAGAGGGAAATTAATTTTTGAAAATTGAATTAATTGCCTCCAAAAGGTCAAGTCAGCTCCAACTACCCAATTTAGCTCAGCCAAACAAACAACAACTTGTGGCACCTCTAACCACTATATGAATGCTGCTCATTCTGCTCCTCAAGGCATCAATTCATATCACTCATATTCACATTATTTTCACATATGGGAGTTTAGAAGGATGATTTTTTATTCAATATACCGAAATTTCTGAGGAAAGTGCAAGAGTCTGAAATTTCAAGAGGCTGAATTTGTCTCTGGTTGACCAAGTTTGACCTGGGTATGTTTTTGGTCAGTTTGAATTTATTTTGGACTGGAACATCAAATTGTATCTATAGCATCCTGCTCTGGTTGATGAACCCTAGTATGACATTATCCTTGATACTTTATTCTTTGAGGACATGAGGTTGAGGATATAGATATTTGACTCTTGCTATGAATGGATACAATAATAATTATTTTTGCAGTTTGATGTTATGATGATAATAATTGTGATGGACATGTTTTATGACTATGTCTGATCATATGAAGGATTCATTGTGTTTGTTTACATTTGTTCTTTCTCACAGTTACAAATATGTTGATGATTATGTCATGATGAGGATTTAGCATATATGAGTATATTGGTGACTAGTATTGTGAACAAATTCTACTAATGATTATTGAGTGTGGTAGGAGACCACCTAGATGCACTTGCATGTGATGTGTTGACAACCTCTAGTTTTGTTTGAATTATATACTATTGCCTTAAGAAATTTTTAAGGTTCAATATAAAATTCTACTATGAATTCTAATAAAATATATTGACTACAGACATAGGCTAGTTGCTTTTCTAAACGACTCACACATGGGTGATGGGGCTATACAGATATATCGAACTTCATGGGAGGCGTGGGGCAACATCCTTGATTTCACCCACTAGCACTCCCACCATGACTTGGGCTAGAAGATGTTGGGATACCTTCGCCTTGAACATCACGATGTCATAGGGGAAGACCTTAGATTGGGCCACTCACGACAATTTTACTAGGTGGCATTAATTAAGGAAGATTCTTTGATACCCATCACCATTAGTCTCACTATAGCAGGTGACATAGGAGAGGATAACAGTCTCCATCATCGCACCTAGTTTTTCCCCTCGTAGTCACTGGTTGCTTGAAGGGAAAGAGACATGGCACCGGCTCCAAATTTATCCAAGAATGAAATAAAATATAGATTCAAACAGAAATACTGAGCTTCAATGAAAACTAAACTTTTATTCATTAATAACAAATACTCAAAAGTGTTTACATGTAGAATGAACATAAACTATCTCGGGCGATGGTAACTTATCTATGAGAAGAGATGTGACAACTACATTCCTTCTTAACTTTGTTTCAATGACACTCAGAGGCATTTTTATTATTGAGAAAATAATGGAAAACCATAAAAATTAAAAAACCTAACCCTAGGAGATGAAGCGCTAAATGTTTGTGGACCCCATTGAGGTCAATTGGTACATAAAATTCTTGGGGTCGTAACTTTGGCATACAATTTTCGTTTGGTGCATTCGATACCTCATTAGAAAGATCTATCTAAGGATAACAACTTTTGGTTGCAAAATCTTATCAATGCCTATGGGTCTACCAATTTTCCAAAAAAAAACATCGTTTAGGGCCTCAGAATGACTTTGGAAGTTTAGGACCTAAAAATCTATCAAAAATAGTAAATTATGCTACACTTAAGGAAACCGAAAGAAATGGTGTTGGGGTCCAAGTGGAATAGGTGGGTGGCCACCAATATCCACTTAGATCAATCCTTCCCCATGGGAAGTAATGGATCCCATTGTGTTGAGTGCCTTCATGATATGGGGAAACATCTGCTAAACTTGGTCCCTAGTGAGTCACTTGCCTTGGTGTAGGACTTGGACAACTTTAATAACTCAATACAGTTCGATCCTATATTGGTGATTTTTCTTGATCAGTGTGCCTATGATACGATCATTTATGGCCCATTCCATGCAGTTTGGGTTGATATCTATTGGTGTTAATTATTTGACAATCTCTGATGTTTCCATCAATGGTGGAAAGTATGGCTGAAGGTGGTCAACATTGAACATTGGGTGTAGGCCAAGGAATGAGGGAATGCTATGCTTGAAAGCATTGTCTCCCACATCCTTGGTGATGGTGTAAGGCCTGTATCGGAGTGGTTAGAGCTTCTGATGGGCTTTGACAAGGCGTTCTTTCTACAAATGCAACAAAAATTTATCACCCACCTAAAACTTGTGGAACTTGATGTTGATCATGTTGTTGTTTGTACTTGGAATTATACTTATCCAAGATGTCATGAACCTACTGGAGAATGTGTTGGATTCGTTTAATAAACTCGGTTTATTTATCATCCTTGAACTTTTCATGTGCATATTCTACCTGTGTAGTCACATCAGGCATGACAAGATCAATCAAACACAATGGTTGAAATTCCAAACCCACTTAAAAGGGGTTGTGATTCGTCGAGCTATAGGGAGCTCTGTTATAATTATGTTGTATATAAGTAAGGCTCTCATATCGTGTGTGTGGATGCTTGGAGTTCTACATGTGTAGTATGTGCATGATCATGTTGTTTACGACCTCTATCTGGGCATCAGTTTGGGGATGGAATGCAATCAACTTGGTGAGCTTGGTGTCCATTAATGTCCAGAGGCTTGACTAGAATGTGCCTAGGAACCTACCCTCCCGATCTGATATGATGGCTTGCGGGATCACAAAATGTACCCATACTTGTTCAAAAAGAGTTTGGTAATGTCCTCTGCTATGATACTCTTCTTCCAGGCCCCCAATATAGCCATCTTAGAAAATATGTCCACCACCACAAATACAAAGTAATTACCATGGTTGATAGAAGGGAGGCCATATAGATTGTCCATGAAGATGGATTCCCAGGGTTGGATGGGAGTAGGAAGAGGAGCATAAAGGCATTAATTTTTGATGGTTGTCTTACCAATGGCGTAAGCAGTGAAATATCTGATATATTTTCCAAAATCCTGTTGAATTTTTGGCCAATAAAAATAATTCTATAATACTGGCATAATTTTCTTCACGTTAAAGTGTTATGCGACTCGACTGTAGTTTTCCTCCCAAATTAGCTTGGAATCCTCACTTGAAGGAACACAAAGGTGTCCTAGGTAGCATCATAATTCATCCTGGAGGTGGAAGTCTCAAACTTGATTTCCATCCAATAGAACCTGGTATGTGATGGAAAAATCTAGAGAATTTTTGTATAGTCAAGGCCATCCAAAGGTCTCATGGCCACAAGAGCTCAAAACAATGCTCAGTGCTGCAACCAAGGGCCAACTGAGGAAGTATGCAACATGATTGTTGTTGTCGTTCTTGTATTTAAAGATGAAGTGGAATTGTTGTAGATATGTGGACCACTTCTGATGGCAATCATTCTACAACTTCCCTTGTGTATGTATAAACTGAAGATGTCAATGATCTATGTGGATGACCATCTCCTTCCCCATAATGTAATTTTTCCATTGTCAACAAGCCTACACGATGGACTAGATCTCTTTATCGTAGGTGGGGAATTTCCTCATTGTACCGCAAAGTGTCTCACTTTGATAGGCTATTGGATGCCCTTGCTTGGTAAGAAATGCACCCATAACATAGTTATATGCCTCCGTATTGATTTCAAATGGTTGTTGCAGGCCTGGAAATGTGAGTATTGATGCAGATGAAAGGCAATGTTTCATCTCATTGAATGCCTTATGTTGGGATTCAGACTAGAAAAAAATTGCTTTTTCTTTGCCCGTAGTAACTTGACTCAAAGTCCAAGTGATATGAGAGAATCCCAACACAAACCTTTGATAAAAATTGGCAAATCCCAAAAAGCTACGAAGCTCTATTAGAGTCGTTGGGGCTAGCCAATCCCGAATGGTTTGGATCTTAGCTAGATCCATGTGCATGCCTTGCTCATTAATGATGTAATCTACATATTGTAACTGGCTCACGACAAAGGTGCATTTATCCAAGTTGGAACATAGTTTGTGTCGCTGCATGGTTTAAGGAACATGTCAAATGTACTACAAGTGCCCTTCCCAATTCTTGCTGAAGATGAGGATGTCGTCTAGATATACAACCGTGGATGAGCTGGTAAAAGGTCATAAAATGTCATTCATCAGCCTCATAAAAGTTGCAAGGGAATTTGTTAACCCAAAAGGCATGGCCAACCACTCAAAAATTCCCTCCTTAGATTTGAAGTTGGCCTTCCATACATATGTGGGGTTTATTGGAACCTGGTGATAGCCCAAGTTTAATTGATCTCGTTGAAGTACTTGGACCCCTTGAGATGGTAAAGAAGATAGTTAATCCATGGGATTATAAAATTTTTCATAATAGTGATTTTATTTACTGCCCCATAATCAATGCAGAGTCTTCAGGTCCCATCCTTCTTCTATGCAAGTACAATCAAGCTCCCACAAGATGAGGAACTTGGTCGAATGTGTCCTTTTTGCAACAATTCCTAGATCTTCCACTTGATTTCTTCATTTTCCAGAATATATCGCTTTTATATCGACCCATTGGGTAGGGGAACTCTAGGAGTAAGACCAATCGAATGCTTAATCGAGTGCAAAGGTGCCCCTATGGGTGAGGAGAAGATGTCTCTCTATTCTTCCATGACCTTATTCACCCGCTTCTGCTACTTGGTAGAACCCTTCTCGAGGGTCATGGATGTGGCCATGATCTTCTCCTTACTTTGAGAGTGGATCATAAATAAATAAAAATTCTTGGTTTGGAAGATGATCTTACTACATTGCTTAGTAGAGATCAAAGAGATGGTAGTAGGCGGGGATACCTCTGGTATCCTGTATAACTTATTGCGTAAAATAATAATAACAGTGCAAGGCATGTGCTCATACATAGCATGCCACTTCCATAAGTATGGTTTGCCCAATAACACATCACATACTTCAAGAGGAGAAACATCACAAAGCACCTCATCTCTGAAGGGTTTGATGCTATAGGGAAGGGGACACTGCTAGTTTATGTGAAGATCTCATCCTTGATGGAGCCACCTAATGGGGTATGGTTGTGGGTGTGGTGTGGTTAGTAGGCCCAACCACTTAATTACCTCTATTGAGATGAGGTTATTTTGGCTTATGCTATCGATAATGAACTGTAGCGGGGACCCCTTCACCCTCATCTGTGAGTGGAAAAGGCGTTCCCCTTCCGCACGATATTATGGCTTAATAATCTAGACCTTGGTGGTGGGAATAGTGGCATTGGGATCCACATTGACAATCTATTTCCCTTGTCATTCCCCTTGTCAAGTTTTGACTCAGAGTCAGAACATGCATATGACTTTGAAACCTTCAACTCGGCCATAAGTTACTACTTGGCACAATCTCACTTATGTTGTGAGTGGGACTCTTGTGGAATCACACCACTTTCATGTGTCCTTTGTCTTCATTATGTTTCTATTTTCTTGCATCTTCGATGGGTTATCCTGGGTCACCCCACCTTGGCTTTATCCTTTTTTCTAGGGTTTGGGAGTGCCTTTTACTTGCTTTGAATTCGTAGATCCAAAGTCTCACTTCTTCTATTTAAATTTATGCTTGATATTGATAACATATCGGTATGTGATGCCAAGAAAGGATATGTCCAGGAACTCCATCTCATAATGGATGTATTTGTATGGACAGTCGTGTACTTGAGTAGCAAATGCTTCTTGGAATCCTTAATACACAACTTCATGCGAAGGGTATGAAAAATATATGTGAATTCTAACATGTATTGGTTCCTTCCTTTCCGTAGTGTGGTCCATTTTATGTACTTATCTTCATAGCTCTCGATATGGTAATATTTTTCCTTGACGATGTAATCCCATATGGGTGTGACTAAAAATAATGAGGGCTCCCTCTTGTACCTTTACTCACAGTAGGTTTCCCGCCAGTGCTTGACCTGGGGAGTGGCCTTGAGGAGTGAAAAATTAACCTTTTCCCTATTGGAAAAATTATGGACCAAAAAATATCCTTCCAATAGATGGGTGTTAGCATAGAGCCGGGTTACACTTTTTTGCAAGCGAAAGAACATTTAGGTGAAAATAAGAGAGCTCAATCAAGCATATTAAACACTCAATCAAGCCCCTTGAGTGCTAAAACAATTGATCGATTGAGGGTTTAAAACTAACCCTCGATTGAGCTCTAATTCTCGATCAAGCTTTAGGGCTCAATTGACCATTAGATCTTGATCGAGCTCCTATTTCATATTAAAACGCATGTTCATGGTCTTTGCACGTCATTTTTCATAGGTCGTAGACAAACAACAACTCAACCAAGGTATTTGGATCTTGATTGAATGATTGTGTGATGGAGAAACCGAACCAACTTCGCTAACAACCACACCGATGTCCTAGAGGTTTAAGGGAAGTTAGGTTTCCTATCCCTTTTGTGTTTTTTATTTAATTTTTCTTGCAAAATTAAATGAAGTAATTTGGAAAAAGAAACTTACCATATAAAAACCATGAAAAACACCAAAACAACCATTGAAAACAACAAAAACAACTTAGAAAACCACAGAAAACAACTTAGAAAACCACAAAAAAAACAACCTAGAAAACACTTTGAAACCACCAAAAGAACTATAATTTAGGTTTTAAATATTTTTCTTACTTACAATGGTAGCATGTTTAGTATGCATATTTTTTAATTTTGAATGGTAAAAACATTATTTTCTAATTATTTTAGATTTTAAATATTTTCACTAGGAATTTTGTGAAATAAATTTTCAAAATTTTTAATTTTTTTGTTATTTAAAATGTATTTTAAATTGTAACAAATTTGACTGAAAAAATATACCCTAAAAAACTTGAAAACATAAAACAACCAAACTATAATTAATAAATAAATAAATTAGGAGCTTGAGAATGACATGATGAATATAGGTGCTCATGGTGAACGCCTATTTATCAAATAAGAAATTTTATTTTTATTTTATTATTTTATTATTTTTTAATTTTTTAGTTTTTAATTAATTAATTTTTATTAATTTTTACTTTCTTTGTGGGGCTAGTCGTGGAAATAATATAGCACACACCCAACACACATAGTACACACACACACAAATATAAGATCAAGTTTCAATAATGCATCATTGATAGATACATTAAATTCATCATGAAAAGTGCATTTAAAGTGAATAAAAACATTTTGACTCTTTTCTAATTTGTACCATATTGTTTCATTATGTAGTGTGTTGTATAAGAAACATTGACTTCATGTTCTTGCACCTAATACATGTCATGTGTCAAAGTCACACATTATAAGAACTTATTGTCTATTGGAGTATTTGGTTCACATGAAATTTTATTAGTTTTACAAATAGGTTTATTTCAAATTTTTACATATTTATGCCCTATGATAAAATGCAATATTTACAAATGGGAAAAATTGTGAAAGTAGATTTGATCACTTCTTTCAGTTGTGTTTACATGGAACTCAATACTTTGGTTGATAAATGATCAAAAAATGGACTCTAAAGTTTAGGACTTCAGGCTAGATTATTCTACTTGAGTTTAGAAATGGTTTTCTTGTCATCATTCTTTCTAAGTCAACATTTTTTTCTTGGATTAGTTTATATGATTTATATGTAATAGTTTAGTCAACATATTTTTCTTGGAGTAGTTTATGTTTATTATATGTAATATGCAGAGGCATCTCTATATGCGCCCCTACTGTAGGCCATCAGAGTGCGAGGGGGTATGCTATACATGGTCGGGCTCATGATAGATCACATAGCCCAAATCTATGCGTAAATTCCACCATTTGTCCTGTTGATGATCGTTGATCAATGATCCTAAACAACAGGTGCATCGGTGGGGCAGTATTGCCTTATCCATCAAATTGAGTCACTTGATTTGCATAGGGTGAGTTTCAAGGGCCAAGGTATGGGTGCTTGTTCTAGTTCTCTTGGAGAGGTCTCCTAGTTAGGTCCCATTTGAATTATAAACACCTAACATCGAGTAGCAGGATCAAATGCATTGACTGCATCAACTAGCGCGTCAGCAATGACCTTCAAGCAATGATAGCAACTATAGGTGTGTGTGTTCCACTCATAGATCTTACCTTTAATGCCATTCAAAGTGCCATAGGTAGTGTTTCTATCTCTTCTAATGATCATGCTACCTCCAATGGACCTTATTCACTTGTTTCAGGTACATCTCATGAATTTTAAAATCATCTTTATACTTTACGTGTTTATGTCTTGAAATTATCTTTAATTTTTAAATCGTCTTCAACTGATGTGTTTGAATTTAATTTATATTTTATTATACTTCTAGTTCGTTAAATATATATGTTAAAATGTGTTTATTAGTTGCAGACCCTCAGTAGGGTGAAGCTAAGGATCACAGTGCATACTCGATCCCTCTATAAGATGATTTTACAACTCATATCACATTGGAGGATGTTACAACCCAGCATATGTGGATCACATGAGAGCTTCTTAAGATCCCCTCCAATTCACCTACTAGTCATAGTTTGTCTTTGATGCTAGAAAGCTTCAATAGGTTGATCAAGACATACTGGAGGTCACACCCACATAACTGCCTCCTACAATCAATACAGAGCATTAGGAGTCGTGAGGTTAGAGGCCCACATACTTGGGAAGTGGTGAAAGAGGCCACTAAGAACATTGATATTCTTGGGGGGCTGTTCAACATCCCTCTAGATCACCCTGCTAGACATAAAGGTTTGATTCCGCTCAAATATTTTAAGAGTATTGATGCAACCCCTTTTGTGTATGATTGGTTCATTAGAGTTTGGGGCCAATTCCCCCACCATGACCAGGTCATGGTTTATTTTTCCAAGCATATATATGCAGAGTTCATGTTACATATGAAGTCATATTATATTGATATCGTATCACATTATTATGGAGACATCTTGGGATGTATATATGATTGCAAGGGGTCTTGTAGGGACCCTGGGAATGTACCACCACCTCTGAGATTATTGTCACTACCATCTCAGAGCATGGCATTTCCAACAGACCTATAGGAGCGATCACAACTCAGTGTTGAGACCAGCGATACCATTGCAGATAGCATGTGGATGTCATTGGTCAGTGTGTGTGTCGCATTGCATTGAGAGGTTATCATACCACCACCATTTTCTTGTGACCCACCAGTTCATTTATCACAAGCTTACCCACTAAGCAACTCTCGTCATATGCATGTATGTATCATGATGCCATCTGTGACACTTGGAGGGTGCACAACTCACGTGACACATACCGAATACATATATATACCAAACTTTTGACTCTTATTGTCAAATTATGCATAATTATTTATATTAATTTCTAGTTCGTATTAAATTGCATTTATATTAATAAGTTCATGATAACATGTAAACACAACCTAGCTACATGGATGAGCTTATGAGGTCATCTGAGGGGCTAGTTGATCAATCAAGCTATCCTCCATCAGAGCATGTTTCCATGGATTCTCCTCCACCTCTATATCCACCTCATAACACTTGTGTGGAGGAGAGTCACTATGTACAACCACATGGGCCAACAATTGAGGTAAACATTTTTATTCCTAAAATTTCAACATTTTCTTTTTTTTTAAGTTATCCACATGCTAATTAATTTGTAGAATAATTATATTTTTTCCTTGTCTCCCTCCCTCTCCCTCTACCCCTCTCTCTTCCCCTTCTCTCTCTCTCTCTCTCTTCCCTTTCCCTCCCTCTGTCTCCCCTTCTGTCTCTCTTCCCTCCTAATCGCCTCTCTCCCTCTTTCTCCCTCTCCTTTATCACTCCCTCTCTCTCTCTCTCCACCTTTCTCTCTCTATATATATTTCTTCTTACCTCCCTCTATCTCCCCCTCCAACTTTATCTATCTCTCTCTCCCCCTCCCTCTCAAGTCTTCTCTCTCTTCCTTCTTCTCTCTCCCTTTCTCTCCCATCTCCCTCTATCTCTCCCCCTAATCAGTCCCTCTCTCTCTCTCTCCTCCAATCTTGTCACTATTTCCCTCCCTCTCTTATTCTCTCTCCCACTTCTCTCCATATCTCCTTCTTTTTCTTTATATCTCACCCCAAAAATACACAATCTTTCTCCATTCTCCCCTCTCTCTCTCTCTCTCTCTCTCTCTCTCTCTCTCTCTCTCTCTCTCTATGTCTTTCTTCTTTCCTCCCTATCTTTTGTTCCAACTCCATCCCTAGAGATCTGTCTCTTTCTCTTCCACTCTTTGGACTCCTCCCCCTCTCTCCATCTTTGTATCCCCCCCCACTCTCTCTCTCTCCTCTCTATCTTTGTTTATTCACTTCTCCTCTTCTCTCTCCCTCACTTTATCTCCATCTCTCCCTTATCACTCCCTCTATATGTCTCCACCTCTATCACTCTAGGTATTTGTTTTTCCCTCCCATATATATCTAGAGTTAATATACATCCTAATATATTAATATATATTATAATATAACAAATTTAATATTATTTAATCCAAATTTATAATATTAACATGGAATATACTAATATTAATTTTTTATATTAATACCATATTTTATAATTTAATAATAATAATAATAATAATAATAATAATTTTTTAATATCAATATTAAATTTAATAATGTGGTTTCTACATGACATGATAACAAAAATTATAATAAATTTGGAATTTTAAGGTGGTAATTTTTTTTTGTGGAAGGTAAATTTATGATCCATTCAAATTCAAAGTATATTTTAAGCATGGATAGACATACTTACGCCTTGCCCCCATACTGGGCTATAGAATGCACATCTCGATGCAATAAGATACAAATTTTATAATGTTGTCCATAACCTAGATCCACTTGAATTTTCATTTTTAGTAAAATAATATCATATTAACTTGGTTAAATTATTAATGGATTACATTTTAGATCTTTATTGATTCTAAAATCTAAGTTATGGGATTCACAATTTTTTTTATAAAGGCTCGATCAAGCCCATGGTTAACCACATAAATGGCTCGATCAAGGGTTTAGGAAACCCTCAATTGAGCTATTTAAATTTAAATTTAGGCGCTTGATCAAGTGTTTTAAGTGCTCAATGGAGCTTCTGAAGTCATAAAAACCACAATTTCAGAACCCTTTCTGCAAGAATTTATGCAACACCATTTTGTACCCTAGCAGAATTAGGGGAAAATTTGTCCTTAGGTGGTGGAGTTGATCATGTTGGATTCATGAAGGAATCCTCTATCCAATGGCATAGGATTTTCACATTTTAACATTCATATGATAAACATAATGCTTGAATTTGTTTTGGACAATTTTAAAGGGATTGAATAAAAAATCAATATAATGGTGGAATAACTTGTTCAAAGTTTTTTATAAACCCAAAGTTTCGGACTACTATGTGAGTCCATCTTCAAGGGAACACCTAGATTCTTTGGGAATCTATGCATTCCCTTTAAGATGGACTCACATAGTAGTCTGAAACACTGGGTTAAAAAAAAAAACTCTAAACTGGTTATTCCACCATTATTTTGAATTTAACTCACTTGTATGGATTATCTCTTTAAAAAATCAATAACATAAAATATTCACAACGAAAAAAAAATAAAAAAAATAGTGTTATCTTTATTTACGAGTTCTCTTCAAAATGACACTTGATTTTTCAATTTATTTAAATAGTTGAAAAAAAAACTTACGAGAACACGTGTTTGCAAAATGCAATTGAAATAATTATTTTGCCAACTTTGAAAAATTAAACAAATATATATAATTTTGCATAAAAAAATAATTTTTTGATATGAAAACCTAGTTTCTCTCCATGTAGATCATGTATATATTATATATATAATATATATAATATATATATATATATATATATATAATTATATATATATATATATATTATATATATATATATATATATAATATATATATATATATATATCAAATTACACATTTTAGACTAAGTTATGTTGCGTGAACACACACATACCTCTTAAGATGTGTGAAAATTTGCAAGGACAAGGATTTCATTTAATTGAAAATTGACATATTATGTGACACTAAAAAAAATTGCAAAAAATATCATTAGGACAAAAACATAATTCACCACAAATTGTATTCTTACTCTGAATCAAAATTCACAATGCTTATATGAATTTTGAGGGCTTCAATTCGATAAAAAAGTAAAATTTTAAAATTTCATCGCCACATTTGGTCGAAAAGCATAACCCATCTTCATGCATTCACCCATATTCAACCATTTGTCTATGACATCCCCATCTATTTGGCCTTCAAATATAGGAATTTTAGAGTTAACTTGTACCTTGAAGGGGGTGATGCCCCTGAGGTGGTTTCCAGATGAATATGCTTAGTCCGCTGATGCCCATCGAAGGATCTAGGAAATGTTATCCATCATTTCATTCCTTTGTCCATCGATGACTTCTTTGATAAACATTTTGAAAGGATCTCCTGCTACCTCATCTTTGTTTTCTTTCACCATGGGATTCCGTTGGGGTCGGCGAGGCCATTTGTGCAATGGTTCAACTAGTTCAAGTCCTAACTCCTTATACCCCAACCTCATTGGGGACATCACAGAAAAACAGAGAAATAAAAGATCACTCTAATACCTCTTATCTATATTTATGCAGGAATGAAATGAAATATAGATTCAAATAGAAACATAGAGCGACAACAAAAAATGAACTTCAATTCATTAATAACAAATATTTAAATTTGTTTGCATGTAGAATGGAAATAAACCAACTCAGGCAATAGTATCTTATCTCTGAGAAGAGATGTGATGGCTACATGCCTTTTGAACTATGTTACAATGAGGCTTGGAGGAATTTTTATTATTGATAAAAAATGAAAAACCATAAACATCCAAAAACCTAACCCTAGGAGGTGAAGCGCCAAACATTTGTGGGCCCCATTGGGGTTAGTTGGTACATCAACTTCTAAGATTCATAACTTTGGCATACAATCTTCGTTTCACATGTACGATACCTCGTTATAAATATATATCCAAGGAAAACATATTATAATCGAAAAATCCTACCACAAACTATTTGTTTGCCCATTTTCCAAAAAAATGTCATTTAGGGCCTCAAAATGACTCTAGAAGTTTAGGACCCAAAAAACTGCCAAAAATAGTAAATTGTGCTACAATTAAAGAAATTGAAAGAACATTGTTGGGGCTCTAAGTAGAATAGGTGGGTGGCCAACAATATCCACCTGGATCAACACCCTTGGAAATTCAAGGGAAGTTCTTGAAGGGCACGATTGACTTGGCACACTTGGCATCAAGAAGAAATTGATTGGCATGATTGACTTGGCACACTTGAAATCAAGAAGAAAATGATTAGAATGGCACCCTTATAACTTTGAAATGAAGTTCTTGAAGGGAACGATTGGCTTGGCACCCTTGGCATCGAGAAGAAACTACTGAAATTTAATTAAGATATGATAATCATACTTATGCACATAATGTGGTAAATTGGGTTTTAGAACCAAGTTATCTAAAACAACAATACACCTTGAAATAAAGGGGGAATAGAAAGAAATAAGAGATTGGACAAATTAAGAACTCTATAGTTCCCACATTTGGAAATTTTGAGGTAGAAAATGTGCTTATAGAGTAACTCCAAAGTACATAAGGTTTTAATAAACAAAGGGGGAAAAGGGGAATAGGTTTACTTAGAAACATTAATCAAAATTCTAGCCTCATTAAAAAGAGATGGTGGATAATGAAAATAAAGATTAATAAATTCAATTACAGAAAATGTAGAGAACCTCCATGTGGCAAGAGCTAACACAATAATCTCCATCTAAGAGGTAGTTTGAGTTAAGTTAGGAGGTAATTGGGGGACCATATCTGAAATTTGTTAGTTGACTTCAGTAATGAACAAAAAATGAGTAGAAAGGGGGATCAAGTGACAACTAAGAGAAGAAATAAGGAGTCATGTTGGGGTGAGGAAAAATATTAATTTGGAATTAAAATTTAAGTAAATAATTTTGGAGAGCCTTGGTGAGAGGGTGAAACATGGGTGGGTGAATAATTAAAGTTTTGGATTAATAAAAAATAATTAATTATGCATGAAGTGCCGAGGGTCACCTATGGAAGATCCTATAATAGAAGGGTCAAGTCATGGGAGAAGGGACCTTTTGCCCTATTGTTGGATGAACTAGAGAATGTTATTGTGAGTGAATACGAAACTATAGTGAGTTTGTTGAGGTGGAGTACATTCATTACGAGATTTTTGAGGTCTAGAATGGGCCTCTTAAGAAAAATGTACAACTAAAATAACCGTTATAAGAACCAATATTATTCAATATTATGATGTCAACCATGGGCGATGATTCACCATTTTTGAAGTAAAAAAGTAAAAAGTTTAAAAAATAATAAAATAATAAAACTACTTTTTCAACTCATATTTTCAGCTTATCTCCTTAAAGTTGTACTAAATTTTCAAGAAGGAGTACTCGTTAGATGCAAAATTTAATTTCTCATTTTTCAAGTAGCAAGGTTTTTCAAAAGTATGAAACATGGGTACTCCTTGGATGAAGAATCAAATTTTGCATCCAACGAGTGTTGCTTCTTGAAATTTGAGTAAACCCATAGGGAGATAAGTTGAAAAAACAGTTTTTTCCTTTTTCCCTCTAAAATTTGATGATGTAATCTAATCATAGTTTATTATTTCCACTATTATTTTATAATCTCCTTAGGAGGCCCATTTTACACCTCAAAAGTCCCCTAATGAGAGACGGGATTCCTGAGCCAAGGGTGCTCCTCTCCATCATCCAACTTTCTTCCTCTATTGTACATCCCCATTGTAGTTTGAGGATCTGCGAGGAAGCAGAGTACCCAAGGAGTAGGATAGGAGCTAAACTGGTGGGTCACCAATGTTTGGTCACGATGTAATATCCTTTAAATGTGGACACAGATGACAACAAGGGACACAAGCAATAGCAAGGCCGAGAAATGAGAATCCACTCCTTGGTGAACGGTACATTGTGTGTTCATAATTTTTGTTATATGATTATTGATGTAATTATAATGACCATATTGTATGTGAATGTCACGATGGTTGAATTGTGATTTATGACTATTGATGTATGCATTTCAATTTATGTGTTTTCAATAGTGGTGTATCTCTCTCTCTCTCTCTCTCTCTCTCTATATATATATATATAATATATATATATATATATATATCAAATGATCATCATAAGGAAGGTCCCTACAGTATCTCTTGTGGAATCAGGGAAATTTCTTTAAGAAAAGATTGTTGGGTTTTTCCCAGGATAAATTGTTGTGTCTCTTGTGCTTGGTTGTCTCTTTTTTATCCTATTGTCATTATTATTTTACAGTTGATATTTTCTATGTATAATTGCTTAATGATGAATGTGATACAAGATAAATTAATGAATAAATCATTGGAAATAATTATCAGTGTAGAAAATCATGAAAAAACAACATGGTATCAAAGCCAACTTTGTGTTAGAAATTTATATATTACAGAGCAATGGAACACACAAAATATTGCAGAAACACAAACATAGAAAACACATAAAACAAGAGAGACATAGATATACGTGGTTCACCCAATTTGGGATACATCCATGGATAAACAACCAGTCTTCACTTTTATGTTATCCAGAAAAATAAAGAGATAAAACCTACAATAGATCTGTTGTAATTTCCCCTTCACTCTCACATAATATCCTCTCTCTTTCTCACTCATAATACACATGTACATAGCCACAATATAATTCTCTCATATAAATCGAGGGGTTGTCTTCTAGGGAAAAAAACCTTAAATTAAACATAACTTCTACTGTTAGATCATCTTCCTAATTAACGACCCAAATTGACTATGAAATTACAATATTTTACAAGGAAATTTTACATCTATTTTTAGCTTCGAGGGAACTTCCCTTGAACCCCCGATGAGGGGTCACTAGCCCTTGGACCCCCGCTAGCCCTCGAACCCTAGTCTTCTTGGGGTATACATTTTCCTGAAACAAAAACCTATGAATCAGGAAGATAATCAGGCTCCACACCCAACACTTTGAAAAGTAAACAATTTCAAAAAATTGTCTTGAAAAGGTTATCCAATATCTTGGCTATCTCTCTCATAATGGAATATAGGGGGTTCTTGGGATCACATTTTGACTTTAGATCATAAAGAAGTATCATGAAAACATGGATGAGTTTGCATGGTTGAATCTACCTTTAGCTTATAACAATCATCCTTGTAAAGAGGCCAAGTATCCTCCTAGCCTTTGACTATGAAGAAAATATGTCAAAATACATTGTTCTGGTCGAGGGATGAACCTATAGAATATTGTGATAGGGTTCCTAGAGAATCAAAATTGGCCTCAGGAAGGCCTCAAGATTGATTGAGCAGAAGTTGAAAATCATCAGAAGATGGCTAGGAGGAGCCTTGGGAGGAAGATGTTTTGAAATTTAATTTGGATTCCATCAATTTGTAGCTTCTTACGAATGGTGATGACATATATTATTCTTAGTGCATGATGGTGCATGTTAAAATCATCTAGGATGATTTGAAAAAAATGGTTGATGGAAATTATTTGACCATTGATTTCCTTTAGCTTCAAGGATGAATAATAATTCCATCTTGATAACTATAGATATCAATTGCAAATGATATATTCTACTTTTTGTGTGTTGTAATCTTAATAGATCATCCAAGATTGCTCATATTTAGCTTTAAGGAATGTCATGGAAGGTTGAATTTCTAGATTACTAGGCCTGCTTCCAAGGAATATTGAGGGCCTTTTTGTGATGCACTTTTTTTTGCATATATGGAGAACATACCTACAGTTGACACGAAGTCAAACTCTTGAATATGGAAAAAATCCATTATAATTGATGATTCATTCTATAGTTTGAATAATTCAAGCATAACATATGATGTGAATTGAAGTTATTAAGTTTACTTTTAACATGGTATGACTAAAAACAAGAACAACCAATTGTTTTTTTACAAGAGGGCCAAATCCTTTACTCTACGAAATATGTGGAAAACATTTATTAACAATGATTTTGTAAAGGAAACTTCGGGGCTTAACTATTTACCTATGAAGCTAGAACTAGTGGGAGCTAATCTCTAGTCCCTAAAAAATTTCTTACCATTGTGAATTATAGAGGTTTCAACAAGTCAAAATATCATTATAAAGTAGGAACCGAGATTGTGTATGGGGCTAAACTCTATAAATATGACTTGCAGGGTCAGCTTTAAGCTTTTTTAATGGCATTTAAGCCTATTTGGGAAACTTTAAAAAATTGTGTTAAATATTGTATGAGGTCTAGTTCGATATGGAATGATGGAATTTTGTAATGAATTCCAAGTTATATTCAAGGGATATTGATTAGATCCATGATGATAGCAAAAATTTGAATATGAAAAATTATATTGGAATTACAAAAGGTGTACATGAAAATTGGAAATCTAGGGTTTGTAAACTCTAGAAGAATAGAAATCTTGGATGTGGAAGCCCTAAGGTTTGTGGATAAAAACCCCAAATATAAACCTAGACCAATGTTTCCACTGAAAGAAGAAACCCTAGCTCATGCAAGGAAGGAAAGAAACATGTTGATGTGAGGGTGAGGTTGATGAACTTGCAGATGGATTTCAATGATTTTTGCAAGGAGGAAAAGACAAAGAGGGAGTTGACATTTCCCTACAATTAATAAAAGATAAGTACTTTATATCTCTCTTCCTTCATTATTATTAATTTTCTATTAGTTAGCCTCTTGTCTTTGTTTCTTTTGTTGGTTTATAATCATTCTTCCATGGGCCTCCTAGTGAGGATTGCAAGTACATTGTGAAGGTTGTCAGGGATATGGCAGTAGATGGAAGTATTAAAAGAAAGAAGCAAAATGTGTGACAAGAGGATTCTCCTAATATCAATAATTTTTGGAGGGAGAAATTGTACTAACATCTATAATTATACCTGATGGCCAAAAGAGATCCTAGTTCAGAGGGAGTAGGCAAGCTAGAAAGTTTGAAGGATGTCATTATGTATTTGTGGAAGGTTAGTGATGACCTCAAAGTGGATTTAAAAGATTAAGCATTTGGTATATCACAATGATAGAGAATTAGAAATCAACTATTATCTCAAGAAAAGGGAGAGGAATATGAGGATACATTTTCTCCAATTGTCAAGAAGAAGTGCACAAAGTGTTGGGAATGGGTTCCCCCAAGGACAGTTTTGGGACTAAAACCCATGTTTTCGGTAAATTTTGTAATAAAGTTGTAAAGTCTCTACATTTTGTGGTCGTGGAGTGCGAAGGTGTCAAGAGTCATAAAGGGTTGTTCGCCCTTATTTTGTAAAGTGTAAAGTCAGCTGTAAAGATCCACCCATGGTCCACAGACCATGGGATTGTATAAAAAGGAGCTAAGTAAATAATATCTAAGCAGTCTGGAGTTCGTAGACAACTCTTGGAGTCTTGGTAGAGAAGTCTAAGTGTTTCAGGTCTTAGCGTAGGTAGAGGCTCTACAGCTGAGTGCGCAGAGGCCTAGGGTGGAAGTCCACAGCTGAGTGCGTGGACCCTTGCAGCTGTGTCCGCAGGGTGGATAGAGTTTGTATTAAACTGAAGATATCAATAAAGAGAAGTATTCTGCAAATCCTGTGTATTTATTTCCTGTTACTGCATCTGATTATAGTGTGTTTTGGATTTAATTTGCAATGTTTATGTGATGTGCGAATATATGTGATTATATTGGTTAATTGAACGCATGTAAGAATATAAGTTTACATGGTGCTAACTATGATTTTTTAGTAAGATAAGTAAAACACTTAAGATAACCTGGGAACCTATGCAATACATTGTCATAGTAGCGCGAAAGTACCTGGATCGCGGTTTAAATCTACACGAAGGTTAATCGTATGCCTCCGTGGAGGTATTGAAGGCCAAAATAAAGGGGTAGTCTGACAGACCCCTAATGCTTAGTGACCTGCACGAAAGTAGGAACAGAGGGTATAAACTGACATCACGAACATCTCAGGGTGCAGAAACTTGGTTCCAGCATCCCCCCATACTGCTTCGGGTGAGACTTCAGTCCGCGCTCCACGGGTTGATTCCGAAAGGGCCAACAGTGTAGGGATTTGTTTGGCTAACTAATGCTGAACCTGGGTCAAACCCCACATGGCCAACACAAGGAAATACCTTTGGACTTTGAGGTACATGAGAGGGTATCTCATGTTTATAGATTGCAAATAAGTTTGCATATACCTTGGGCTTAGCATGGGTATTTGAGAAATATTAGTTGATCTTGTTTATGATGAAAGTGGAAGCACTCACTTGTCAGGGGGAGCAAAAATGGTAGAAATATTTGCATCCATGATAGAGGGAGCATTCATGACAAAGGGAGATGAAGGATATTGGCTGGATATATTATTTCTTGGGACTATAAATGTGGAAAAAGTTGGGTGAGATATTCCTTGGTCAAAAGGAAGCGTATTATTATGATCCTTCAAAGATTTGGGATGATCGAAAACAAGTCCATGACCATTCCCATGATATCCAATCTCATGAAGTTGAGTGGTAGACAGCACAACCTGGATTGTCTCAGTAGAATTTGTTTGAGCTTTAGAGGGAGAACCTAGTAAGAGTGACCAAGAATAAAATGTGATGATGGATTCAAGCTAGTCAGCTTAAGTTGAGCAAAGGCATGTGGCACAACATGTGTTGAGGTACCAACATGGCACATTGGATATGGATTGCGATATGTATCATACAACTACATGGATTCACTGATTCATATTGGGTTGAAAATGAAGAAGATGGGAAAAGTACATCAGGATGATGATTGAACTTGGGGTCTACTGTGATGAGCAAAAATTTGACAACATTATTGAAGTAGAGTATATTGTAAGTTGTTTGGCGAGTCGTGAAGCAAGTGTTGCTTCAGAAGCTACTTACAACATTTCTTAATAAAGTGTGGGAGACGACCATGATGATAGGTCAAATTACATGGCACAAAAGAAGAAGCAATACTCCTATGTATTTGTATAATCAAGCTCCTTGCTAGAATTCTGACAAAACCTTTGTCCCTCGATGAAGTTGACATACTTCTAGGACAAGCTTGGAGTGATTGAGAATGTTTTCCTTGGTTGAAGGGAGTGTTGATGTTGTAGTAGCAAGGGGCAATGTTAGGGATTTTATAAGTCATTATATTCCCTAAATTAAATTGTCAACTGAAGTTCATAAACTTTGAGTTGCAATGCCTTTCGACCCAAATTCAAACTTACCCTATACAAATCTTGTATGAAATTAAGTACAAAATTCTTAACTTCTATATCTAATAATGAAACTCAGAAGAGCTAAAGTGAAGAAGCTTATTACAAAGTAATCTAAATTATCATTAACGAAATCTATTTTATACAAACTGAAATCATTATTATGTTTTTAAATATGACTAATTTAACTCAAACTCATGCAAAAATAAAACACACAACTATCACTATTGATGTTTCCAAACCAAGCTAACAGTAACCTAATTCAAAATCATTACACAAGTAATCCTCGGGGTTTTATAAAGAAAAATAAAACTAATGATAACTCAAACTAATTATGCTATTCTATCTAGTTCACACATTCAATTTTGAAAAACTTCAAAAGAAAACTAAATGACAACTCAAATCAATTCTTCTATGCTACTTGATTCATCACACTCAAGTTCAAAATACTTCAAAAGACAGGGTTTGCTTTCTAATTTAAAGTTAATTTCAATGAAATCAGACATTTTATTATAAGTAAATAGCTTCCTATGAAAAGGAGGAATAACTTGTGATCTATTAACATAACGATTACACTACTATTCAAATGAATCTCATAACTATGCTATAAACACCACACAACTCCTAATATATTAACACACGAGTTGCATTAATGAATAACATTCTACCTCTACTATTTTTGGATATTCGATGCAAAACAAAATGGTACAAGAACTTTATGTAGGTCTTAACCCTGTATAGAAATTATCCGCATACGAATTCAAAAACACAAAAAATAAATAATGCGAGAGCATAACACATAAAACACATATACACAAAGATTTTCCCTTGGATCCCAAAACTAGGACTACTAGCTTGATTTTGCATTATTTTCCTTTCAATGTTACAATACATATTTATACATGCCAAAGAATCCAATACTATGGACCGAAAACCATCGCGTCCAAAACCATGGACCAAAAACCATCGCGTCCAAAACCATGTGCGAAAAATCATGCACAAAACCATAGGTAGATTCGCCCAACCTAATAATGGTCCAAAAACAAAATTTTTCGGGGTGCTACCCCGGACCCCATAGAGTGGGGTTACCTGCACCCCTCAAACCCCTTGTGATCCCCCCGCTACACAATCGGTGCAACGAAGGGGGCACTTTGTCCCCCTTCTAAACCCCCTAGTTAACTATGTGGGCTAGTCGTGGAAAGAATATAACACAACCCAACATTCTCCCACTTGTTGTTTTCTTTCCACAGGGGGCCATAAGAGAGCTTAGTCATTTATCTAGCCCTACAATGCCTATTGTTTCTCTACACCAAGAGAACTTCTCAGAGCTCACAGATTTTGTCAATGCATCTGCAGTATTCTACATAGTGTCCACCTTTACCAGCAACACCTTTTTGCCTTCTATCATATCCCTCACAAAGTGATACTGAACATCAATGTGTTTTTCCTTTGAATTATATGCAGGGTTCTTTGCCAAGAAAATTTCTCTTTGGTTGTCACAGTCTATCCTTATAGCTCATTGTACTAACCCCATACTTGAACACAATCTCTACAACCAAATTGCTTCCTTGCTTGCATGAGTGGTTGCCATGTATTCTACCTCTGAAGTCGATAGTGCCACTAAAAATTGTTTCTTACTCATCCAACTAACTGCACCTCCAAATAGGTTAAACACATACCCACTTGTAGATCTTCTCTGATCTAGATCTCCAGCCCAGTCTGCATCAACAAAGCCATGAATATCCAACACTTTGTCCAATCCCGATCTTCCTTAGTAGCACAAACCATAATCACTAGTGCCAGGAAAATACCTTAAAACTCGCTTCACTATTGTCCACTGCTCCTTCCCTGGCTTTGACATAAACCTGCTTAATACTCCGACTGCATGTGCAATGTCTGGTCTAGTATAGACCATTGCATACATCAGGCTATCGACTACACTTGCATATGGAACACAGGACATGTCCTCTTCCTCTTCTTGTGTCTTGGGACAATGTTCAACAGATAACTTCACACCTACAGGAATAGGAACCTTCACCAGTTTACTATCCTTCATATTAAACCTCTACAATATTGTCTTGACATAATTCCTCTAGTTTAACTAGAGCTTCCTCTTTGTGCGATCTCTTTTAATTTCTATGCCCAAAATATAGTTTGCAGCACCAAGATCTTTCATCTCAAATTTGGAGGACAATTGGGTCTTCAAATCCTGGATAATTTCTTTGTCATTTCCAACCAACAACATATCATCCACATACAAGACTAGATAAATAACACAGTCACCAATTAATTTAAAATACACATAGTGATCTGCTTTGCTTCTGGTGAACCCAAGTCTCCATATAAATGTATCAAATTTCTGATACCACATCCTTAGTGATTGTTTTAACCCATACAGAGACTTCTTTAACTTGCATAATAGTTCTTTATTACCCTTCACTACAAAGCCTTCAGGTTGCTTCATGTAGATTTCCTCTTCCAGATCCCCGTGAAGAAATTTTGTCTTCACATCCATCTGTTCTACCTAAAAATCAAAAGCAGCAACAACATATAAAATTAATCTAATAGAAGTTACCTTGGCAACAGGAGAAAAAATATCACCAAAATCAATTCTCGGCACTTGGGAATAACCTTTTGCTACCAATCGAGCTTTGTATTTCTCCACCTTCCCTTCTGCATTTGTCTTCTTCTTGAACACCCATTTGCTGTCAATGGGTTTCCTTCCAGTCGACAACTCCACCAGATCCCAAGCCTCATTTTTGTGCAAAGATTCCATTTCATCAACCATGGCCTCTTTCCAGAGTTTTCCATCCTCTAAATATACTGCTTCCTTCATAGTTCTGGGATCATCATCAGTGATAGATAAAGAAAAATTGGAACAAAAAGCAGATGGACTATACCTTTCCGGTTTCCTTCTTTCTCGAATTGATCTTCTCACACCCGGAGTTTGTGGCTCTAATCTTCTAATTCCTCCTCTGCTGTGGAGTCTGATTCTTCCTCCTTAAGCTCAAACTCTATCTTCTCAGGTTCCTTTGGTTGGAATTCATGTTTAATAACATCTTTCACCTCTCTGAACACCACATCTCAGTTGTACAAAACCTTTCTTGTTACTGGGTTCCAAAGCTTATAACCCTTTAAACCATCCTTATACCCAATAAAGATGCACTTTTCAGATTTACTATCCAACTTGGTTCTTTTCTCCTTTGGAAAATGTACATATGCATCACATCCAAATACCTTCAGATGTGAAAGAGAGGGTTTCTTACCAGTCCATACCTCTTGTGGAGTCTTATCTTCCAACGCTGATGAAAGTGATCTGTTGACCAGGTAAAATGTTGTCTCCACCACTTCTGCCCAGAATTCCTGTCCTAACCCGACACCACTAAGCATGCTTCTTGCCCTTTCCATCAATTCCTTATTCATTCTTTCTGTAACTCCATTTTGCTCAAGTGTGTATGGAGTAGTCTTCCATTGTGATATACCACACTTCTTACAGAATTCTTTAAATTCCTTACCGTAAAACTCTCCACTGTTATCTTTCCTTAGCACCTTTCTCTACTTCTCTGTCTAGTTTTCCACCAGAGCCTTAGATTATTTAAACCTATTAAAGACTTCAGATTTCTTCTTAAGGAAATATATCCATGTATTCTTTGAGAAGTCATCTATAAATGATACATAGTAGACAGACTTACCTAGTGATGGAACCTTCATAGGTCCAAACACATCACTATGCACAAGCTCTAATATATGTTTCGCCCTCTTACCACCAGAGGGGAAGCTCACCTGATTCTGTTTCCCATATACACAATTTTCACAGAAATCAAAATCCAGAGAGCTATTACTCATACCTTCTACGATACCTTTACCATGAAGTATTCGAAGGCCCTTCTCTCCAATATGTCCAAGCCTTTGATGCCATAACATAGTCTTCTCTCCAGAGACCACTAGATTTTCTGCTCCACTTTCAGGAACCACAGAGCTGTTGCACCCATCAATAACACTGCTACCTTGCAACTTGTACATAGTTCCAATCCGAATTCCCTGCATCAATACTAGTGCTCCCCAAACCATCTTGCAGGTATCCTTCTCGAACACTATTTTTACACCTGCATCATCCAGCTTTCTTACAGAAATCAAATTTCTGGCCAATGCAGGAATATGCAGAACACCCGGAAGTGTTCTAACCCTTCCACCTTGCAAC
>APFE031554345.1:228603-301420 GCA_000404065.3 Pinus taeda
ACTTACCACAGTATTAAATGCATTCAGATGCTCTGTCACCGAGTCTCCATCTTTCATCCTTAGGTTATACAACTTTTACCGCAGGAATAGTTTATTCACTAGAGACTTAGATTGGTACAAAGTCCCTAACTTGTCCCACAGAGCCTTCGCCGTAGCTTCCCCTGATACATTTAGCAATACTAAATCTGAGACACACAATCATATTGTGCTCTTTTCCTTCCGATCCAACTTCTTCCATTCTTCATCGGTCACTCCCATTGGTTTAGTACCCATATCTACTGCGATCCACTGATCTTTATCCACCAATAGATCCTCCATCTTGAGTTTCCACAACTCAAAACTATGACTATTAAATCTCTTGATCTCTATTTTTCCACTACTCGCCAACTTCTTTCACCACTAGAATCGATCTCGTAAATCTCCCACTGAACAAGGTCTACCATAGGCCCAAGAGAAACCCCTCAGCAACAAAGGCATCCCCTTGAATCCAAAACAACTCTGATACCAAATGTAGGTTTTAACCCCGTATAGAAATTAGCTGCATATGAATTCTAAAACACAGAAAATAACAATGTGAGTGCATAACACATAAAACACATATACACAAAGATTTTCCCCTGGATCCCAAAACTGGGACTACCAACTTGATTTTTCATTATTTTCCTTTCAATATTACAATACATATTTATACATGCCGAAGCATCCAATACCATGGACTAAAAACCATTGCGTCCAAAACCATGGATCGAAAACCATCACATCCAAAACCATGTGCAAAAAATCATGCACAAAACCATAGGTAGGTCTACCCAACCTAATATAGGGTCCAAAAACAAAATTTTCTAGGGCACTACCCCGGACCCCATAGAGTGGGGTTACCTACACCCCTCAAAATCCTTGTGACCCCCCCCTACTACACAATCAGTGCAACGAAGGGGGGGCTCCGCCACCCTTCTAACCCCCCAGTTAACTACGTGGGCTAGCCGTAGAAAGAATATAACACAACCCAACTCTTTGTGTCATTGATAAATGTACATGATCTTAAATAATGAGGACATAATCAAATTTGAATCAAGAGATTAAGTTCAAAGCATATTCATTACTTCTACTTTAGGATCTGCTTTAAGTTGAAAATATTCCTTCTATGCATCCATGACTGTAGAAATGTAATTACGAAATCATTCATGTACAAGAAATATTAATCAACATTTCTCCTATTTTCACAAGGGCTTAGCAATGATATACTTGTTGTTGATTTTTGATTGGATGGATATAGGTCACTAGTTGAATAGGGTAGTATGTTGTCAAGAGAAACTACACAAGCCTCGAACCTGCATAGAGGTGGGTTAGGGTTTCCTCCTAGGTTACTGCATACCATCTGCTTTAGTCACGCCTTCTCTCCTGTAATATGACGAAACTGACTGCCCCTCTGTAGTGTCTCCGGGGATTTATTTTTGCATTGACTAACCTAGAAGCTGGCATGGTTTCCTCACAGTTTGTTGGCTAACAGAAACATGGAGACAGATTAAGTTTATTTCTTGGAAGATCCTTTTGCATCAATCCCCATATGGACCACCTGCCCACAATATCGGATGTGTCTTTGTCCTAACATCCTACTTCCCATGACAATTTCCCCTTAGCGGTTTCTTTTTTGTTACTATCAAATCCCGACCCCTTGTGTCCAGTGGATCAACGGCCCGATGTCTCCCTCCTCTGGCTGGAATATGTTACCCCTCCTTCCTCTCTGGAATCCCTACAATTCTTGGCTTCCTTCTTAGACCCTTCTTCCCCGTTTTACCCATAAGGTTATTCTATTTACCCCCCTCTCAGCATTTCTTCCCACCCCTCTTCCTCTATTCCAACATCAAACCATACAGTTATACCCTCTGGACCATGCTGAGATCATTTCAAAACCCTTGTATCCACTCCTCACTCATCAGGTTTCTTCGAAGGGACTCTGACTTTCCTGACAGAAGAAGATACTGAACAGCAGGTGGAAGGGTAGGAAAATCCACCTAAACCCTCGTTGGGGGCACGAATCAGCAAGTAAGAAAAGCAGGGAAAGAAATCAAAGTGTGTAAAGGCTAAGAATCATGACGTATCACTCTACTTTAGGGAAGGTATATAGATGGGGTAAGTCATGGATACTGTGGATCAGGTCTTGGTTAGGCATGTTCAAGGGCATACCTACTCATCGTCCAGGCTTCAACAATGGATCTCATAGATTTAGGGGCACATTCTATCAAAACTACCGACCGTTACCACCCTAGCACGAGGTTGGTTTGTACTACGCTTCTAGCAGGATGATTACACATCATGGGTACTCTCCAAGTATTGGCACATTGAGCTCACTCTAGTCCTCTTAAAGAGATGGAGCCCTATGTTTGATCTGGAGTGGGAGAAATTGGGAGTTGGAACCCTTTGGGTAAGATTTCCCAACCTTCCTTTTCATTTCTGGTTTGATGACATTTTCAAGTGCATTGGCAATGCACTGGGAACTTATCTGGACCATGATAAATCCTATATTTCATTTGGAAACATGTCTCTAGCTCGTATACTGTTTCACCTAGACATGTGGGAAGGGTTAGAGGAGGAGATTACTCTCTATTTGAAGCATTTCACTCGCATACAAATTTTGGACTACGAAGGGGTACCCTTCCGGTTCTGACGCTGCCACAAAGTTGGGCATCTTTATAAGGAACGCCCCATAGTAAAGAAAACCACTACAACTGAGCATCTGTCTATGGATCAGGAGATTACTCTAGATGCTCAAGTTCATCACACTCCTTCGATATTTGTTCCCTTGACTACTACAAAGGCTCATGAGAAGAAGCGCGACACATCTCAAAGCTGGCCTCCCTCGCCATCTCTCACCAGGGCTCGGGTGGCGGCTTCTACTGTGCTTTCTTTGAGTAATTCCTATCTTTGTTCCTTTGTCTATTCCTTTAATTCTTCTACATCTGTGTTATTCTCCACTACATCTATGTGTACCTTTGCATTTGCATCTGCCTCCCCCTCCTTGACTTGCCCCTTGAATCAACCCTCCCTTATCTTCTCTTGCACCTCGCCTCTCTCCCAGAGCTCAACTCGATCTTCACTCCCTCATAGGCTTCATACTCCTCTATTCCCTCCCGTTCCTACAACCTCCGCTCCTTGAACTGCCCACTGGTTTAGGATCCTTGTGGAATTGGAATTATCTTCCCTCCCCTGCCTCCTAAACCACCTTGGGGTCGCCCCTCTTCTATTTCGAAAGCTATTGTACAAGCTGGTATTGATGTGTTTTCTGGACATCAATTAGCTATTGATCGAGTTCTTAGAACACAGAATACCTTGATGTCTTCCCCACCATGATGTGGCTCTCCTTTAATTACCAAGGGTTGGCTAGTCCCGCTAAAAAACTATCCTTTCGAAGACTCATGAATACAGAGAGGGTGGATGTCATTTTTCTACAGGAGACACTCAGGATTATTGATCACATTATTCTAGCCCTAGAATCACTGGCTCTTGGTTGGAAATTTCATGCTCTGGATGTGTGTGGGAGATCTGGGGGCATCGCCTTTGGGTATAATCCTAGATTGGTCAAACTATCCAATACCTGGGGAGGGTTTGGATACATTGGTGTGGACATTTATACATCTGATATTTTCTTAGATATCTGGCTAATCAATGTTTATGGTCCCTGCCACAATAGGGGTACCTTCTGGGAACATCTCCTTAGATCGGGTCCCCTTTAAGCTAACAATATCATTTTGGGTAGCGATCTTAATTTTTCAATTGCAAATGCTGATACATTTGAATCTATCCTCAAGGAGAATGGGTTGATTGACATACCCATGGCTCGTCCACAACCGACTTCGAGGAACCGGAGGATTGGGGATGCTATGTTGGCTCACAGACCGGATCGATTCCTTGTCAAAGAGAGACTCTTAGGGAACTCTGGTAACTACCGATAGTGGGTTTGTCTGATCACTCCCTCATATATCTTTAAATTTGTGGCCTCGATCATAAAGTCAAAGCACCTTTTAAATGCAATGCAACATGGTTGAAATATCCTGAGTATCTCTGTCTTGTATCTGACTTTTGGAAGGAAAATCCTCCTAGTTTCAGTCGAACTATCTCGAAGGGGTTCTCACATAACCTCATTAGCCTTAAGCATATATCCATGAAATAGGCCCATAACAAAATATTGCATGATGATGACTCTCTTCGATCATTTGATATTGAGATTTCTAGATTAGAGGATGATCATGGAAGATGCTATATGTCTGACGATTTTAGGTCACATCTCATTTCCTTAGAAGCTGATCAGGATAAAATCTTGAAGGACATGGAAGAATAATGGCTGAAAGAGGGTGATGATAATACCAAACTCTATCATAATTTTTCCAATGGCTATTGTGATCACTGATATCAATACTATTTGGCAGATGACAAATGATCATGGACAACGGGTACAATCATTACAACAATTGGCTTCCCTAGGCTCATCTCACTTTTGGAACCTATATAGGGCTCCTCGCAATGCATCGTTGGTTGAAATTATAAGAGTGGCTGGTTTATTTCCTCTCTATGTGGAATAGGAGGGCGTTGAGGATCTTCTTAAGCCTGTCTCGATGGGGGAGTTGGAGAGCACTCTTTAATGGTGTAAGAAGGATAAAATCCCGGAACTGGATGGTTGGCTCGTTGAGCTCTATCTTGCCTTTTTTGACATACTTGGGGAGGACCTACTAATCATTATTCAGGATTGTCGTACTTCGGGATGCATGTATGAAGCTTTCAACTCCACCTTTATTTCTCTCATTCCAAAGATAGACTGTCCTGAATCCTCAATGACTTTTGACCAATATCTCCCTGCAATTGTATTTACAAAATAATGGCCAAAATCATTGCCAATTGTCTCCGACCGATCCTCTAATCTCATATTTCACTAGAGAAATTTGCATTCCTCAACAACTGCTACATTCACGATGCTATTGGTACAGCCCAAGAGGTTCTCCACTCCATCAAGACGAAGAGATTGAAAGGTATTATTCTTAAGATTGATCTTTCTAAAGCTTTTGATTGTGCTAGTTGGCTATATCTTAGAATGCTATTAACACATTTGGGATTTCCTCTGGATTTCATCAACTGGATAATTTGTTGTATCACAACAGTTTCTTTTAGTGTACTTATAAATGGCTCCGCATCTCCATTTTTTAGTGTTGAAAGGGGACTCAGACAAGGATGCCCTCTCTCCCCTCTATTATTTATGCTTATTATGGAAGGTCTTAGTCACCTCATATTAGAAGAGTGTCGCTTGGGGCGCATACAGGGCATCAAGATCACCAATGAATGCACTTTAACACACTTATTATTTGTAGATGATGTCTTGATTTTTCTTAATGGGAGTATTGGAGATTTGACAGATCTATACTCTATCATGTTGATATTTAGTACAACTATAGGATGGGAACCAATGATAGTAAATCTACCATTACAACATCAGGTTGATCTCCCCACGAGATTCATTTTTCACTCCACATATTCCCCTTTACTATACAATCTTTGGATGATGGCCTCAAGTACCTCGATTTTCGACTTAAGCCTTTGCATTATAGAATTGCAGATTGGATATGGCTAGTGGCAAAGATTGAGCGTAGACACAATATCTGGCATCATAAATATCTCTCTAGGGCCGACTGCCTTGTACTCATCAACACTATTTTGGAAGCATCTCTAGTCTACTAGATGTCCTTGGCCTGGATCCCAAGGGGCATTGTTATGAGAATTCAAAAACTATGTTGCAAATTTCTATGGAATGGAAGATAGGATGAACGAATATATGTCTAGGTCCAATGGGAATTGATAGCCCTCTCAAAGAAATGGGGAGGGTGGGGATTAAAAATCATGGCTCATTTTTCCACATCCTTAATAGCCAAAATGGGGTGGCAGATTCGTACTGCATAGTCTATGGACCAAGGTTGTATTTCATAAATATATCTGCCCCTTCGTACTTTGGATTGGATTAGATTATCGACTTGGAGTAAGATTGACATCTCGGTAATCTGGAAAGAATTTATCAATTATATTTCATATATACATGATGGTTTAACCTGGAAAATTAGGTTAGGAACCTCTATTAGGGTGGGACTGGACCCATGGATAGGAAGTGGGAATGCATATCGTCTTCCACATGATCTGATCATAGTCTTATCCAATGCAGGCATCTCTCAACTTGATGAGATCCAGACCCTGGGAACTCCAACCTTTTCTCCCAAGCTTGGAAATCAACCATCCAACTGGGCATACCAGACTTTTGGCTTAAATATATCATTACACTTACAAAATCTCATGTTAGGATCATTGATGGGGATGATGAATTGATATGGGCAAAGGAAAAGCACAAAAAATATACCCCCAAGGAAGGATACTCTATTATTTTTTCGCTTATCAACCACATGTTCTAGAGAGGTGGTGGAGCAAACTGTGGAAGATGAAAGCCCCCCCTCACTCTATACTATTCATGTGGAAATTTCTCTAGAAAAAAATCTCCCATTGGGGGTAACCTCGTAAAAAAAATCCTTTAATGGACCTTCATGGTGTTTTTTATGCTGTCAAGACTCTAAAACCATTGAGCATCTTTTTCTTCATTGTCTTGTTATAAAGGATTTTTGGGGGCTGGTCCTCTCTTCTCTCCCCTTACCCACCTGTTGGCAAGGAAATACTATTTAGGAGGCTTGGCATACTTGGTGGTCATTGGTTAGGCCACTAAAGGCTCAAAATATTCCTATTCTAGTCTGCTGGGCCATATGGCTTGCTAGGAACAAGCTTATATTCAGTAACATTACACCTCTTTGGAATATTGTCTCAGCCCATATTCTGTCCATCTATTTCTTAATACCTGATGATGATCAACCTGTCTCCCAACATACTATTATCCCTGAAGTAATTGATAAAAGTATCCCCTGGGCCTATTTTGATGGCTCCACACAAGTGGTGGGATGTGGGGGGGGGGGGGGAGCCATATTATATCTATCTAACACTCACCACTTCAAAATCTAGATGGGTTTGGGCAATGGGACTAACAATTTTGCTGAATTGATCACCCTCAGACATCTTCTACAATTTTCATTAGAGAAACAGTGTAAGCACCTGCAAATATATGGGGACTCCATGATCATTATTAATTGGTTCAACAACATATCTATCTGTCATGCATTTTATTTGAAGCACATATTGGATAATGCACTTCACTTAAGGGCCCAATTTGATTCTATTGTATGTCACCATATTTACAGGGAACACAATCAAGTTTCTGACCAGCTTTCCAAGGAAGCTACAGTGAGGCCTCAAAGTACATGGCTGATTCTAGAGTAGTTGGACGAGAAACATTACCAATACTACCACAAGCCATATATTGACATCAGAGTATAGGGGCATGAAGGGCCTATTTTTTGTTTATTTTTAATCTCTATCATGTATATATCCTCACTGAACACTATGTTGTCTATATATATTTCAACATGTAAATATGTTATCACTATCAACACTCCATATGGGGTTTTTTTGTACTTTGTATTTTTGAAGGGCGAGCCACCCCAACCTACTTCATATGCTTCTATAAGAATCTACAACATGTAATTTTCAAATCTTAATGAAAATTACGATTTTTCCTTAAAGGAAAAAGATATACTTGTTATTTCTTTCCAAATTTAAGAAAACATAGCAATAACTTAAGTACAAAATAAAATACAGAAAGCCTGAGATCTATTTAGCAAATGATTTGGAAATGAAATGTAATTCTATGGATTACAGAAAAACACATTTCCTACAATCTACAATGGTTACAATGCTTGGTTCTAGGTTGTGGTGGGCCCTTTCCACTACCCATAGCAAGCCTTAAACTAATTCAATATCTTTTAAATCAAGAGAAAATAAATAATCAAATGAGCATAAAAGTCAAGACTTTAATTATATTAAATTTCAACAAAACATCAGTGTTTCCCTCTTCCCTCCTCCCAATCTCTATCATTTGAGAACTTATTTACACATAAAATTCATTGGGGAAAGATAAGATCAAATCCTCTTAACTTCAGAAAACGAATTTACAATTTTAGAAAAATCTCATAATTTTGGGTTTTTTACAATTTTATAAAAAATGATGTTAAATAAATAACCATATCTTCTCGACCATGATGTATTTTAGAAATCTATTTCGATGGAGTTTAATTTTCCATAATTTCAGCAATAACCTCTCTTTTATTTTCCTGATTCTATTCCATGGCCTTGGAAATCACCCCCAAAGATGATTGGTTAGATTTTTTCCAATCTAGGTTTTGCAGAAATTATGTACAAAACTGCTTCAAAGAACCTGTTGTAACTTTCAAACCGTATTGAATTTTGGAAAGAAGTTTGAGTTAAAATTAAATTTTTAGGTTGTTCAAAAACAAATTTTCCATATTGTTGCGATTTTCCACCATGTGCATGAAAATCAAGGTGGAACATGGGAGTTTTGAAATTGTTACATATATTTTGGTGTAACTTAAATCATGTGCTAGGATGCCATGTGTGAGATGGGTATATTCCAAGGCTTGTACTATAATATTAGGTCCATGTGGCACCTAATTTACCATGCTAGAGAAAAAAAAGAAACATATTTTATAATTTGAATTATTTTCTCTCCATTTGTGCAAGTGCAGAATTAAGTACTAAATTGTTGAATTGACAAATTATCACTGAGCTTGGTAGAAATTTCCATATTCAAACATGCTTCTTGGCCACATAACCACATTAGTAACTTCCATTGATAAAACCATGTTAAAAACACATTTAACCATTAAAAAGATAAGAAAACCATCATAATTAACCACAAGGCAGAAGAGGTTCATTTAGTGGGCGTTGATGGTATAATTGTTATGGACAGTATCATAAATGCAAGAATAAGACTTATAAATGGAGACTTTATATACTAAATGATATGACATATTCAGGGCCCAACATCTCCACCATGCTTAAGGCTTTGCATGCCCTCATGCAAACAAAATACTCGCCTATAACATTGTTTCTTAGTGTAGGTGATTAAAGGTACATTGTCATACCATCATAGACTTGATATGTTTCACAACAAGGTAGAAAAAATTTAGGAAAAACAAAATGGACTAGGAAGGGATGGTGGATGATATAAGGTAAGGATGAGGGTAAGGGCTAGAAAATTTGTAAGACCATTATTCACTTTGTGGTTTGTTTCTTAGATAAACAAAAAAGAATTCATCCTCTTATTGAGAGCATTCAAATCATGATTTTGCAAATACTTTATGATGTACATGGAGAAGAAACTATAGATATTGCCTTGTATTCATGTAACAAAATACTATGGTTTTCATTCTTATGGTCTTAGTAGAATATGCAAGGATGGATTTGGAAATTATGGGTTTAATGGTGGTTTAGGAAAGGTGAAGATTTATGGAATAAGAAGTGGTTAATCATCAAGATTCCTTAAATTTTAATGAGTTAAAGAACCTTTAAACATGTTTTGCCTCATGTATACCTTTTGAATTTTTATTTGTACCACAAGCTGCAATGGAAGTGTTGTGAAGCTGAAGATGAATCAAAGTAAGGCTGAGAATCTAGAATGATCTAGAAGAGCTGGAGTTGATGAGTGCTAATCTAATTTGTTAAAGGGAGCTGAAGAGAATGAACTGAAGATGTTGAAAAGGTCCCAAAAACCACTCCCCCTAGGCTTGTGTTTTTGCATGTCCTCATGCAAACAAGGTGAGGTACTAAAGAAGTGAGGAGGGTTTCTAAGATGGATATAATACAAAACTCGTGAAAAAAAATGAAAATAATGAGATGAATACCGAACAAAAATAAATCATCTCAGATTTATTAAAATGATGTTGAACTAACACCAAGCATAAAAGAAATTTCAAATCACTCATTGCATATGATTTCATCAATCTTTAACAATTTTATGCTCAAGAAAAAGAAACCTTTTATAAATTTAAGGGGCTCTCCTTATTTGTAGGTAGGTGGATTTTTATGATCACAACAAATGATGAACCAATGAAAAATTAGTTATTACTAAGAAAATCCCAAAGACTTATATTTATCCAAGTATTACAGATAATCTTTGCAGTTGAGTTTTGTTAATTCTCTATGATCATAGGTTCCACTTCTAAGACAATTAAATCTTAGATATAGTATGAAAAACTAATAATAGAGGAATCAAGGTTACCTTAAGGCCATTTTTCAACATCAAATTTATGGAGTTGGTTTTTACCCTTAACTTCATCCACGCATGCTTCCTTTTTATTGTAATACTATAAAGTAACCATCATACGTGTAGATAAAAGCCTTGGTTTGGTTGACACTTCTTTAGAAAAAATGCTCCGTTGCCTGTGAGCATCCATAGCCATGATGGATTTGGCTAGTTGTATCACATGTCAGTACCCACTTCCAGCAGGCATCCATAGCCTCGACGAGTTAATATCTTAAACCTATTTTACGCTGAAGCCTCTAGTCCCATGTTTCCTACCATTTTAGGTTTAGATTATGAACATTGCTTTTGAAATTGGTAGATGGGAGAGTAGCTTCAAAAAGCCCCTTAAAGGCATAGGATGGCACCTTTCAAAGTGACTTAGATTACCTACATAATGTCTTAGACACATAAGGTACTTACAGGTACTCAAAGGAAATAGCATGAATGAGCCATTTTTAATGTGAGATGGATAAGGCTAACCAAAGAATAACCAAAGACACCTAAAGTCTGACTAGTCATAGTTTTCATGTATGATTTTGCTTTTAAAATAGTGTTCCACTATGAACAAAGACTTCATTAACTCTCTTGCGAGGCTTAATAAAGATGCTTGGAGATCATGCTTTGCTGTTATGGTTATAGTATTCAAGTTTCTTTTTCATTGATATCACTGTATGATCCTCTTAACTTTGTTTTAATCCCCTTTGTATATATTGTAACTATATTTTGAGCAACTGTTGTGTATTAATGATAAAAAAATCTATATGAATAAGAAAAATGAAATTCCAAAACAAAGAAAAGGTATATTAGCTATGAATAGTTTGGAATTATCATTCAATTCAATTTTTATGAAAATGATTGCTTATATCATCTTTGTAAAATAGTGGTCCTAAAACAAATACATCATGAGTGCATCATTTTTAATAACTTGAGGAACAAGGAAAGATGTCATCAAATACTCCCCTAAGTGTTCCATTCCATTTATGGAGATGTCTTTGCCACTTTTAACAACATTCTTCCAATATTTAAGCACTACAATTGAACAAGATCCTTGAATCCTGCTCGGTCTTTACAAAATAGAAAATTGTCACCAGAATTCTCAATATTAGTTAGATAAAACATGGTGCTAAACAATTGGTAGGCAATACTAGATGATGTTTCTATGTAATGATTTCCAACTTTACCTAAAATTCCAAACATAATGTTCATAACTTGCTTTACTAAAAAGAAAAACTAGAAACATGTTTAACTAAAAAGAAATAACAAGTGGGAAAGCAAAGTAATAGTTGAACCATGCTGTAGTTGGAAATAAGACTGTGGCAATCTTCATTAAAATAGTATGCAACTCAAAGAGACCCCATTAGAAATAAGCAATGGGAACATAGATCTCATTTTTTCAACTAGCTATGTTAAGCCCCTATAATACTAGTGTAACCCCTTATTGTTATTATTATAACCCCCTCATTATATTTTTGTACCCATTTACTCCCCATATTGTTATTATTGTGCCCCATAGAAGCCCACTATGGTTATTATTGTGCCCTTACATTATTATTATTATGTCGGCTATGATTATATTATGACCCCTTAGACTCCTATATATAGAAAGGAGTTATTGTCATTTGTATCATCCAAAAATTGTTCATTTGTGTAATGTAAGGAGATTTCCCCCTCGAAGAGGCTTATTTCTAAGGCGTTCATCTATCTTTTCTATATTTTTGTGAGCTAGTTTCATAACATTTGGTATCATAGCTCGATCTTGAAATGACTGTAACTCTATAATTTCGGATCTTCCAGTTTTGAAATTGTGACCTGTAGTAGTCCTCTATGTCCTCTTCCCAATTCCACCAGTCTTATCGAAATTGGATTCTCCAAGAAAGAGTTATGCAAAATCTCCCAAGATGACATGATTATACACCTTTTCAGAATAGCGAACTTGTATGACGTTCCACGTGTCACTATTTCGACCTTTGGATTTGAAAAATACACACAAAGGACTAAAGTCCGTCCTCTTTCTGTAACTTCTTATGAAATTTCAATCTGATGCTCAGAGAGAAAGTTATGATGATTTTCCCAAGGTCACCTGTTTAAGATGTAATTCAGGAGTCTGTAAAAACCCTAACTTCTTTAGATTATATCTACAAAAATATTGTGAGATAGGATCTAAAATTTGGAGTCGACGTTCAAACCGATTTCGTCTCAAATGGGTTTTGAAGGACAAAGAAGTGTGGCCACTCATTCAAAAGTTGCAGAAGATCCCAATTCAAACAATATTGCCAAAACTTAAAGAGAAGGAAAAATCATATTGGAACCTAGAGTAGTCATATAAACAAGAACCCGACAACTATGAAATCAATCAATTTCAGAGTATCTCATCAAGTGGAAGAAATTACCCGCTGAAGATTCCACATGGGAGGACAAGAATTTTATAGAGAAGCATCAAGATTTACTCAAGTGTTGAGGACAACACTTTTTGAAGGAGAGGGGCATGTTAGGCCCCTATACTACTAGTGTAACCCCTTATTGTTATTAGTATAACCCCCTCATTATATTGTTGTACCCATGTAGTCCCCATATTGTTATTATTGTGCCCTTACATTATTATTGTTATGTCGGCTCTGATTATATTATGACCCCTTAGACTCCTATATATAGAAAGGAGGTCTTGTCATTTGTATCATCTAAGAATTGTTCATTTGTGTAATGTAAAGGAGGTTGGCCCCTCAAAGAGGCTTATCTTTAAGGCATTCATCTATCTTTTCTATATTTTTGTGAGCTGGTTTCATAACAAGTTACTTTTGGCTATTAGTATCCCTACTTATTGAAAAATGAGAAAGATGTCGCATTGTTATAACTAAACTAACTACTATATGCAACAATTATTTATTTGTTTATTTATTACCCTACTCTACTTGAGAAAAATTAATTCCTCTCCTCAAGTATAGGAGTATTTCCAATGTAACCATGTGCACGATAGGTGTAAAAATGCACCCATACTCAAGTTTAAAATATAATCTTCAACGCATACCTGAGTATGAAGAACCAGTTGTTTCAATATATGTGTATATATGTTTTATGTTTTATACTCTCACCATTGTTTATTTTCTATTTTTTTATAATTCGTATGGAGGTAATTTTTGTATGGGGTTAAGACCTAAATTTGTGATGTACAAGACTCTAGAAGAGTCTATATTTTAACTCTAGTTAAGAGTTGATGTAGTCAAACTTAACCACTAGTAGGCTATTATGTTGTGTCATAATTAGGCCACTAGAAGGAAGAGGCATTCCATTCTTTCAAAATATTTTTTGTTCCACATTTGAGCAAAGATACCCAAGAGAGATAGGAGGTAGAGCACACAAAGAAGTAACCAACACCAGACACGGAAGAACACTGGCGAAGCTGACGAAACTGAAGATGAACTGGACTTCCTACACAAACTTTCAATCTACATATGTGCACTTGAGATAGGATTCATCAGGTATGGCCTTATAGTTTCTTGAAACCAACTTTAAATAAAATCAAAATGCTCATGGTTTACCTCCTTGTTTAGCTCATTTGACATATCCTCCTCTACCATGCCATGCAAATATTTTATTACGATATGACTATTCTCTTGTGTTCTTAGAGGATCCACAGATAGGCATTTCGAAATTTCTTCAATATCAGGTTCTACAGGTTTCTCTCCATTGTATGTGGTCCATGATTCTTCAATTTCCTTGTCAAGATTACAAGGTTGAGTATCTTCCTGTGGATGTGGTTCATGGATTAGTTGTTCTTCTATCACTTTTGGAGAGGCAGATAAGTTCTTGACTACTGCCAAGATTTTTTCTTCCTGAGGAGATGATATCCCAACTGCTGCTAGGATTTGAAAGAGCTTTTCCAAACTCGTAATCATCCTTTAATACTACTTTACTGGTTGTTAATCCTTGTCATGCACATGGATTAGTGTACAAAGTTCTCATTAAAAATCATCAATAAATAAGAAGAAAATGCACTTAAAACAAATGCAAGAAAACCAATCATGTACTTGAAGTGCCACCATGCTACTATGAACCTTTTGTCACCAAGTTATATGTTCACAAAAGTCAATATCCTCTTTTTTCCATGAATCAATCTAAAGGAAAACAAACTTGCAAAGAAAATAAGGAAAAATGAGGATTTTAGATCTTACCTTTAATTCTATGCATATGAAAAAGAAACTAGAAAATCAATTAGAGACAACTAGACTTTGGAGAAACCCCACTATAGTGGATGTGTGGATCTTCACTCACTTCTTACTGTACACTCTCTTCCCTCTAGTTTCCTTGAAAATCTTACCACAAACATTAATCTATTAAAACTCAACCTACCAAAGAAAAATATTACCTGGGATGTTTGTAACTCCCTGGCAACAACGCCAAAAATGTTAGGGATTTTACATGTCCCTAAATTAAATTGTCAACCAAAGTTCATAAAATTTGAGTTGCAATGCATTCTGACGCATATTCAAACTTACGCTATACAAATCTAGTATGAAATTAAGTACAAGATGCTTAACTTATATATCTAATAATCAAACCCATAAGAGCTAAAGTGAAGAAGACTATTGCACAATAATCTAAATTATCATTATCGAAATCTATTTTATAGAAACTCAAATCACTATTATGTTCTTAACTATGATTGATTTAACTCAAACTCATGCGAAAATAAAACATACAACTATCGCTATTGACGTTTCCAAACCAAGCTAACTGTAACCTAATTCAAAATCATTGCACAAGTAATCCTAGCAGTTTTATAAAGAAAAAGAAAACTAATGATAACTTAAACAGATTCTTCTATTCTATCTATTTCACACATTCAATTTCGAAAAACTTCAAAAGAAAACTAAATGACAACTCAAATCAATTCTTCTATGCTACCTGATTCATCACACTCAAGTTCAAAAGACTTCAAAAGATAGAGCTTGCTTTATAATTTAAAATTAATCTAAATGAACTCAAACATTTTATTCTAAGTAAAGAGCTTCCTATGAAAAGGAGGAATAACCTGTGATCTATTCACATAATGATTACACTACCGTTCAAATGAATCTCATAACTATGCTATAAACACCACAAAACTCCTATGATATTAACACATGACCTGCATTAATGAATAACATACTAACTCTATTGTTTTTGGATATTCGATGCAAAGCACAATGCTACAAGAAATTTTTTTCATTGATAAACGTACGTGATCTTATATAATGAGGGCATAATCCAATTTGAATCAAGAGATTAAGTTCAAAGCATAGTCATTACTTCTACTTCAGGATTTGTTTTAAATTGAAAATCTTCCTTCTAAGCATCCATGATTGTATAAATGTAATTACGAAATCATTCATGTATAAGAAATATTAATAAAAAATATCTCCTTTGTTTTCAAAGACCTAAGAACGATATACTTGTTGTTCCTTTCCAAATTTAAGAAAACAGAGCAATAACTTAAGTACATAATAAAATATAGAAAGCATGAGATCTATTTAGCAAATGATTTGGAAATGAAATATAAATCTATGGATTATAGGAAACCACACTTCCTACAATATACAATGGTTACAAGGCTTGGTTCTAGGTTGTGGTGGGCCCTTGCCACTACCTAGAGCAAGCTTTAAACTATTTAAATGCCTTGCAAATCAAGAGAACATAAATAATCAAATGAGCATAAAAGTCAAGACTATACTTATATTAAATTCCAACAAAACATCAGTCTTTCCATATTCCATCCTCTTAATCTCTGTCATTTGAGACCTTATTTATACATAAAATTTATTGGGGAAAGATAAGATCCAATCCCCTTAACTTCAGAAAATGAATTTACAATTTTAGAGAAAGATATCATAATTCTGGTTTTTTTTTTAAATTTTATACAAATTGATGTTAAATAACTAACAATGTCTTCTCGACCATGATGTATTTTAGAAATATGTTTCGATGAAGTCTAACTTGTCATACTTTCAACAATATCCTCTCTTTGATTTTCCTGATTCAATTCCATGGCCTTGGAAATCACGCCCAAACATCACTGTTTAGATTCTTTCTAATATGTGTTTTGCAAAAATTTTATACAAAACGACTTTAAAGAACCTGTCGTAACTTTCAAACCATATTGAATTTTGCGAAACAGTTTGAGATACAAGTAAAATTTTAGCTTGTTCAAAAATCCATTTTCCATATTATTGAGATGCGCCAACATGTGCACGAAGATCGTGGAACATGGAAGTTTCAAAACTGATACATATATTTTGTTGTAATCTAAATCATGTGCTAGGATGCCACGTGTGAGATGGGATCATCCAAGGATTGTACTAGAATATTAGGTCCATGCGGAACCTAATTTACCATGCTAGAGAAAATAAAAACATATTTTATAATATGATTTATTTGCCCTCCATTTGTGCAAGTGTAGAATTAAGTACTGAATAGATGAACTACCAAATTATCCATGAGCTTGGTAGAAATTTCCATATTCGAACATGCTTCTTGGCAACATAACCACATTAGTAAACCTTCATTGATAAAACCATGTTAAAAACACATTTAACCATTACAAATATAACAAATCCATCATAATTAACCACAAGGTAGAAGAGGTTCATTTAGAGAGAGTTGATGGTATAATTGTTATGGAACGTATCATAAATGCGAGAATACGACTTATAAATGGAGACATTATATATTGAAATATATGACATATTCAAGGCCCAACATGCATATATCCTTCCTTATGTCATGAATATCGACTAGGAAACCACATAATATCGTTGGGGAGATTAGCCTTATAGCATAAATGCCTAGATTTCTCCATCGGTCAATGGTTATCTAACCATATTTCCATGAGTTTTGGCTAGTGGCTTGAGCTTGCACCTTATAGAAACAGGGAAGTATTTTTACCATTCAATAGCATGTGATGAGATGTGGGAATTGTAAATTGGCCTCAAGTTTCACTATGGTTTGGGTGGATTCATAAAAAACTCCAAGTGATGACTTAGTAGATTGGTGGCCCAAGGACTAGTCTTATATCAAGGGTTTCCTAACTTTCCAATGGGTATTTGGTTTTTGTTTAACTAGATCCTTTTCAAAGGAGATGTGGCTAGTTGATTGCTATATCCCTTTGCATGATGTCGACATGGGATTATTTCCACAAGTAGTGGATAAATTAATCAACATAGCTAAGCTCATTCAACCTTTGCTTGGGACAAATATTTTTTATTCAACAAGAGAACATATGGGAAAGCCATTATGAATGCCTCCCTATCTGAGAGGGAATGTTGGATTTTTGTAGCTATGTTTGTCTTTGTAATTTTATCCCTTCAAACCAAAAGAAATGATAAATAAAAATGTAAAATTCAAGTCAACTTCAAAAGAGGGAAATTATTTTTTGAAAATTGAATTAATTGTCTCCACAAGGTCAAGTCAACTCCAACTACTCAAATTTAGCTTAGCCAAACAGACACACCACTTAGGGCACCTCCAATCATTATATAAAGAATACTCATCCTTTTCCTCAAGGAATCAATTCAGATCACTCATATTCATCTATTCACGCATGGCAGCTTAGAAGGATGATTTCTAAGGCAACAAACCAAAATTTCCAAGGAAATTGCTAGAGGCCGAATTTTTCTCTGGTTGACCAACTTTGACCTCAGTATGTTTGTGGTTAGTTTTACCTTTTTTTTGTTGGAATATCATATTATAAATCTTGTTGAATTGGATAAATTTCTTGAAGAAAAGGTTGTTGGGTTTTTCCCTGGTTAGGGTTTTCCCATGATAAATTGTTGTGTCTCTTGTGTTTGGTTGTCACTTTTTTATCCTACTATAATTATTGTTTTACAGTTGATATTTTCTATGTATAATTTATTAATGATGAATGTGACACAAGATAAATTAATGAAGAAATAATTTGAAGTAATTATCAATTTATAAAATCATGAAAAATCAACACTAGAAACCACTACAACCACTATAACATTGGCAACCATATAGAGGAGAAATGTTGGAAGTTGATAGTGCCACAACAAATTGTTTCTGACTCATCCAACTGACTACACCTCCAAATAGGTTAAACACATACCCACTTGTAGATATTCTCTGATCCATATCTCCAGCACAATCCACATCAACAAAGCCACAGATAACCAAAAATCTATCCAGTCTTGGTCTTCCTTGGTAGCACAAACCATAATCACCAGTGCCACACAAATACCTGAAAACCCGCTTCACTGTTGTCCAGTTCTCCTTCCCTAGTTTTGACATAAACTTGCTCAATGCTCCCACTGCATGTGCAATGTCTGGTCTAGTACAAACCATTGCATACGTCAGGCTACTTACTGCACTTGCATATGGAACACGGGACATGTCTTTTTCCTCTTCTTGTGTCTTGGGACATTGTTCAATAGATAAATTCACACCTACAGGAATAGGAACCTTCACCAGTTTACTATCCTACATATTAAACCTCTACAGTATTGTCTCGACATACTTCCTCTGGTTTAACCAGAGCTTCCTCTTTGCTCGATCTCTTTTAATTTCCATGCCCAAAATATAGTTTGCAGCACCAAGATCTTTCATGTCGAATTTGGAGGACAATTGGGCATTCAAATCCTAGATAAGTTCTTTGTCATTTCCAACCAGCAACATATCATCCACATGCAAGACCGGGTAAATAACATGGTCACCAATTAATTTAAAATACACACAGTGATATGCTTTGCTTATGGTGAAGCCAAGTCCCTGTATAAATGTATCAAGTTTCTGATACCACATCCTTGGTGACTGTGTTAACCCATACAAAGACTTCTTTAACTTGCATACCAATTATTTCTTACCCTTCACTGCAAAGCCTTCAGGTTGCTTCATGTAGATCTCCTCTTCTAGATCCCCATGAAGAAATGTTGTCTTCACATCCATCTATTCTACCTCAAAATCAAAAGCAACAACAACAGATAAAATTAATCTAATAGAAGCTACCTTGGCAACAGGAGAAAACATATCACCACAATCAATTCTCGACACCTAGGAATAACCTTTTGCTACCAACCGAGCTTTGTATTCCTCCACCTTTACTTCTTCATTTGTCTTCTTCTTGAACACCCATTTGCTGCCAATGGGCTTCCTTCCAGCTGGCAACTCCACCAGAGCCCAAGCCTCATTTTTGTGCAAAGATGTCATTTCATCAACCATGGCCTCTTTCTATAGCTTGCCATCCTCTGAATCTACTACTTCCTTCACAGTTTTGGGATCATCATTAGTAACAGATAAAGAAAAATTTGAACAAAAAGAAGATGGACTATACCTTTCTGGTTGCCTTCTTTCTTGATCTGATCTTCTCACACCCGGCATTTGTGGCTCTTCATCTTCTAATTCTTCCTCTGCTGTAGAGTCTGATTCTTCCTCCTTAAGCTCAAACTCTATCTTCTCAGATTTCTTTGGTTGGAATTCATGTTTAATAACATATTTCACCTCTCTGAACACCACATCTCGGCTGTAGACAACCTTCCTTGTTACTAGGTTCCAAAGCGTATAACCCTTTAAACCATCCTTATACCCAATAAAGATGCACTTTTCAGATTTACTATCCAACTTGGTTCCTTTCTCCTTTGGAACATGTACATATGAATCACATCCAAATACCCTCAGATGTGAAAGAGAGGGTTTCTTACCAATCCATACCTCTTGTGGAGTCTTATCCTCCAATGCTGATGAAGGTGATCTATTGACCAAGTAACATGTTGTCTCCACCCAGAATTCCTGTCCTAACCTGGCACCATTGAGCATGCTTCTTGCCCTTTCCATAAATGTCTTGTTCATTCTTTCTGTAACTCCATTTTTCTCAGGTGTGTATGGAGTAGTCTTCTGCCATGCTATACCACACTTCTTACATAATTCATCAAATTACTTGCTGCAAAACTCTCCATTGTTATTTGACCTCGACACCTTTATCTTCATCTCTATCTGGTTTTCCACTAGAGCCTTAAATTCTTTAAACCTATCAAAGACTTCATATTTCTTCTTAAGAAAATATATCCATTTATTCCTTGAGAAGTCATCTATAAATGATACATAGTACATAGACTTACCCAGTGATGGAACCTTCACAGGTCCAAACACATCACTGTGTACAAGCTCTAATATATGTTTCACCCTCTTACCACCAGAGGGGAAACTCACCCAATTCTACTTCCCATATACACAATTTTCGCATAAATCAAAATCCAAAGAGCTATTACTCATACCTTTACCATGAAGTATTCAAAGGCCCTTCTCTCCAATATGTCCAAGCCTTTGATGCCACCACATGGTATTCCTCCAGAGACCACTAGATATTCTGCCCCACTTTCAGGAACCACAAAAATGTTGCTCCCATCAACAACAGTGCTACCTTGCAGCTTGTATAGAATTCTAATCCAAACTCCTCGCATCAATACCAGTGCTCCCTAACCCATCTTACAAGTATCCTTCTCGAACACTGTTTTTACACCTACATCATCCAACTTGCTTATAGAAATCAAATTTCTAGCCAATGCAAGAATATGCAAAACACCCGTAATTGTTCTAACCCTTCCACCTCACAACTTCAACTTTAATTTTTCGCGACCAGCAATTCTAGCATTCCTATCATCCCCTCATAATACATCACCACCATCATATTTCTCATACTTGCAGAACCACTCTCTATGGGGAGTGAAGTGAAAGGATGCACCTGAGTCAATCAACAATGCCTCATGATCTACATGTGTACTTGAAGAAGCCAAGTACACATCCCCACCTTCATCTGAGGTGGTTTTCACCTCTGCAGAAGGACTATCATTAGATCTCTTTCCTTTATCAGGAGCTTTAGATTTACAGTCCCTGTTGTAGTGCCCTTCCTTTCTACATTTCTAGCAAATCACATTTACATGTTTTCCTAGAGATTTAGATCCCCATCTAGATTTAAATCTCCCACACTCGACGACTTATTTTTGTTTCTTTTCTAGGACTGTCCTTGTACAGAAAAGGCATCACCATTCTAGCACTACATATTTTTCTATCTCATCTCCTATGTTAGCAAGGATGATACTATTTCATCAAACTACAAGGCAATTGCATTACTACCCATTGCAATAACCATATTATCCCACGAATCTAGTAGAGAACACAACAAACTGATGCAATTATCTTCATCTGAAATTTTAATATCAATAGACAATAACTGACTTACCACAGTATTAAATGCATTCAAATGCTCTATCATCGAGTCTCCATCTTTCATCCTCAGGTTATACAGCTTTTTCTGTAGGAACAATTTACTCACCAGAGACTTAGATTGGTAAAAAGTACCTAACTTGTCCCATTAAGAGTTCAACGTAGCTTCCCCTGATACATTGAGCAATACTGAATCTGAGGCACACAATTGTATTGTGCTCTTTGGCTTTTGATCCAACTTCTTCCATTCTTCATTGGACACTCCCGTTGGTTTAGTACCTGGATCTACTGTGATCCACTGATCTTTATCCACCAACAAATCCTCCATACTAAGTTTCCATAACTCAAAACTCTGACCATTAAATTTCTCGATCTCTATCTTTCCACTGCTGGCCATCTTCTTTCACCACCAGAATCGATCTCGCAGATCTCCCACTGAATAGGGCCTACCATAGGCCCGAGAAAAACCCCTCAGCAACAAAGGCATCCCCTTGAAGCCAAAACTTGTTCCGATACCAAATTTAGGTTTTAACCCTATATAGAAATTACCTACATACGAATTCTAAGAAATAAAAAATAAAAAAAACGAGAGCATAACACATAAAACACATATACACAAAGATTTTCCCCTAGATCCCAAAACCGGGACTACGAGCTAAATTTTTCATTATGTTCCTTTCAATGTTAGAATACATATTTATACATGTTGAAGCATCCAACACCATGGAATGAAAACCATTGCGTCCAAAACTATGGACCGAAAACCATTGCATCCAAAACCATGTATCAAAAACCATTGCATCCAAATCCATGTGTGAAAACCATAGGTAGGTCTGCCCAACCTAATATAGGGTCCAAAAAAAATTTCCCTGGGGCACTACGCCAGACCCCATAGAGGGCGGCTACCCAGCCCCCTCAAACCCCCTATGATCCCCCCACTACGCAATCGACACAATGAAGGGGGGGATCGCCCCCCCCTCTAACCCCCCGGTTTACTACATGGGCTAGTCATGGAAAGAATATAACACAACCCAACACCAATGAGCCGCCTATACAATGTGGGATCTACTTCTTTTTCCTTTGATGCATCTATTTTCTTCTAGTTGGTGATCATGGGAGTAGCAATGGGTTGGAAATCCTTCATTTTGAATCTATTTAGAATTTTTGTAGCATACCTTCATTGTCTAAGGCATATCTCCCCATTCTTCTACCAAAATTCCAACCCCAGAAGATAATGCATCAATCCAAAATCCTTCATGTCAAATTGAACTTCAAGATTCTTCTTACAGTCCTAGATGAGACTAGCTGACCCAATTAGGAATAGGTCATCTACATATAGTACCAGAATAAGTGGCTCATTCTCTACCACTAAATAGTATAGATTTGGATCAACATCACACTTGAAAAATCCCAACTGCCACAAGTAACTATCAATCTAACCATACCATGTTCTAGGTGCATGCTTGAGCCCGTACATGGATTTCTCTAACCTGCAAACATGAGATTTATTCTCATGAGTTTCAAAGCCTTCGGGTTGTTCTATATACACCTTCTCTTCTATCACTCCATTCAAGAATGTTTTCTTGACATTCATATGGTGAATCTCCCATCCCATTTAATTTGCTAGGGATATAACAGATCAGATAGAGGTGTATCAAGCAACTAAGGTGAAGGTCTCTTCATATTCTATTCCTTCTTTATGAGCATACCCCTTTGCTATGAACCTTTCCTTGTACTTCTCTATGCTATCATCTACAACATACTTGATCTTCTAGATCCATCGTCATCCTACAACTAATCTATTTTCTGGTCTAGGTACTACTTCCCAAACATCATTCGTCATGATGGAGTTGTACTCTTCCACCATGGCATCCAACCATACTTGATGTTGAACAACTTCTTGAAAGCTAGAGGGTTCTTCAACCTGAGATACCAATGCTTGGTATCTATCTGGTTATCTATGTTGCCTCTTCTTGGCGCTAAGAGCTCCAACAAACTCCTTTGTGTCCCTCAATGTTTGCCACACTTCTTTTCTCATTCTACCATTGGTGGTGGGAGGCTCAACCAACTCTTCCTCCTAATACTATCATTCCGTCTGTTGAGAAGCATCTGCATTTCCTCCCTCTGAAGAGATACTGGTGTTGATCACTATACTTGACTTAGGTGTATGCTCTCATGCTTTTCCTTCTTGCTTCCCCTATTTCTCTTGGAGTAATGGAACATCTCTCGACTGATTTTTTGTAGGAATTTCACGAGATTTATTTAAAGCTCTATCTTCCATGAAATTTTCATCTTGTCTTAATACAGTATTCCTCTTGCCAAGAATATAGATTCTATATTCTTTTGAGGTCTCAATGTATCCTACGAGATACCCCTTGTCTGCAGTCTATTCCAGTTTTTGGCACTTCTCGTCTAGAATGTGGCAATAAACCATGCTTCTGAATATCCTGAGATGAATGACTTCGAGCTTCTTCACTGTGAACACTCCTTCAGACATTCTCTTCCCCAATGCTCTATGAGGAGTTCTATTTTGGATATATATTGTCATATTGCAAGATTATACCCATAGTTACTTAGGTATATCCTGAGAATACAACATGGATTTGGATGTCCCAACAATAGTTCTATTCTTTCATTCTGCCATTCCATTCTGCTTTGGATTATATGGAGTTTCCACTCTCTCTTAATGCCCTCATTTGCATGGAAATATATGAAGTCTTGTCTGTATATTCTCCTCCACCATTATCTAAACGCTATACTTTTATCTTTTTCCCTGTCATATTTTCAACAAGAACCTTAAACTCTTGAAAACGATCAAAGACCTCATCCTTGGTCTTTAAAAAATAGATTCAGTTTTTTCTAGAGTGGTCATTGGTAAAAGTGACGAAGTATTCACCACCATTAAGAGCCCTTGTGGACATAGAACCAAAAATATTTGAGTGTATTAATCCTAATACACACTCTGCTATATTGCTACTTTTGGAAAAATCTTTTTTAGCGTACTTTCCTAGCACACATCCTTTGCACAAGTCATCATGTTCACTACTAAGTACTAGTACCTATATAACAGTCTCTCTGAGCATCCTTAGTGCTCCATGGTGTAAGTGCCCCATTCACCTGTACGATAATTGATTTCACTCCTCACCATTATAGTTGCTTCCTATCAGTTCCATTGGAAATTCGAGCTGTAACATATAAAACTTGTTGCTTTGAGCCCCAATTTTCTTTTTCTTCTTCCAGATTGGATGCTTAATGTATACTTTCTTCCTGATGAAGTGTACATCATATCCCTTCTCCTGTAACTGGGACACTAAAATTAAATTCATTCATAATCTTGACACATGCATAACATTGGTGGGTCGGATGTTGGTTCTTGCTTCTGCCTAAAAAGAGATAGTGCCTCTCCCTACTGGAGTAAATTTCATTCTATTTCCCATAGTTATTTAGAAGTCCATTTGTTCTTTTTGAAAGCTCGAGAAATGTCCTCATACTCCAGTCATATGAGCTAAAGCCCCACTATCAATATACTAAACATCCAGTGATGCTATATTAGCTAGGCATGTGAATTCTTCATCTAATCTGGTAGATAAATCTAAGACAATTTGAGTATCCATATTGTGCCAATTTCTGACGCTAACATATCCCAACAAATATTTTAGGAAAGAACTGCGTCCCACTTGAGATAATTCTCCTTGCTAAATATTTTGTTGTGTTGTCCCTTCTACCACTAATAAATTTCGATTGGAAAATATTTACCTCTTTGTCAGCTCACTCAGAGAGAGTTTTCCCACGAAATCCAATCTCCTTGGTTTGAACTGCAATCCTTTGGGAGATTCAAATTTATTCCCCTCCAGGGTTTTTGAATTCCCTTCTCTTCTCAGTGTTGGATCCTCTATATTCTCTCTTATGCTTCCATGTAGCTTTGATACCATGTGAAAAGTTCTAAATAGAAATCCTACTGCAGTGATTAATATTATTTATTCTACTTATTACCTCAGAAATAAGTTATCTATTGCGTTCTTATGGAAAATATCAAAATATATTCTACTACAACCTTCACAATTAAAACATTGTAGAAAGTAAATGTAAGTAAAATGTTGGCACAAATAAAATCACGAGGACATAGTTATTTTTTGACAATTCTCCTCGGAAAAACCCAATGCAGGAAAACTGATGCAGTAGATGAGGGTTTTATTATTCTTCAACAAAAATATTCATGTACAAATTACACCTAGTAGTATAGAACAAGGCTTTCTGAGAAAAAATTATAGACATTCCTTAACAAGTATATGACTCGAGAGAGAATTTCCTCCACCCTCTGTGTCTCTCTGTCTTTCCCATCGTCACTTTCTCTTGCCCCTAGACTGGCCTACACAATGTCTGTGTCACCCAAGCCAACGCTGCCTTTCCTAGAGTCAATCTGCCCAACATTGTCCTTTTACTGATTTGCGTCTTCATCCTTGTCTCTTTGACTAATGATAGACCCTTTCTATCTCTCCTCCACATGCAACTCTCCCTCTGAATCGATTTTCTCTTGCTGAACTTTGACCAGTGAGAAAATTGATTTTACTCAGGCAACTGAGTATCTGCTTGGTGTATTTTCCAAATGACCCTCAAGCCCCTTATTATATCTTCTTATTGGATAACCAATGACTTAGATTATCTCCTAATCAAAGGCTTAGATCATTTTGACTTTATCTCCATCTTTATCTAGAAGATTCACCTGCAATTAGATTAATACCCATCAATATTTTAATTTTCCTAAGTTTAGACTTAGGAACCCCATTAAAAATATTAATTATTTTAATATAATCATCTGTGGGTGGAATTTCAAAAAATGGCTTCTAGGTTCTTTGGAATGCATGTGCCCAAGCCTCCCTGCAAAATTTGAGGCTAAGCTCACATCTGATGCTACCCAAACAAACACTGATGAATCTCTTAATATTAGCCTTCTTATCCTTGAGATAAGGCACATACCTCAATAGCTCCAAGAACCTGCTAGTATACTCATCATCTGTCATCAAATCCATATGCATATCATAAAAATCCTTAACTTTGTCATCATAATACCTCTCTGACAATTACTTCTTCTTGAAGAGTCTCTCAAACTCATCCCAAATGAACTCTTTTTCCTGAATGCCCTTGACATTCTTCGCATACTCCCACCAAATATTTTCTTTCCCTTTGAGACCAAAGGTGGCTATTTTGTCTTTCATGTTCTCTGAATAGTTGTGCAATTTGAAGATTTTCTTCATCCTAAGAAACCATTCATCTGCATCTTCTGACTTCTTCATCTCTTCATCGAATGTAGGATGCTTAACTTTCTTGAACTCCTCAGGTAAGTATTCACCCCTCCTATAAGGATGATGATGGTGATGATTGTGATGATGTCTCCTGGATGAGGAACTAGAATGATGCCTATACATACCAGTCCTCCTGTCAGGTGTATCTTGTGATATTCCACCTTTGAATTTATCGCCTCTATCCAATTTGTATCCGAATCGAGACCTGCTACCATAGGCTCCATTAATTTTCTCTTCCTTCTCTTCACTGATCCTGAACTGTGCATGTCTCTGAAATTTTTACAAGCTCTAAATAATCACTGCATTGACATCTACCTACTTCTCCTAATCCATTTCAAGTCTTTCTTGAGCCTCAACCAAACTGTCATTTCTTCTTTACAACTTTTGATCTCTACCCTCAAACTCCTCAATGTATCTACTATACCAGGAGAATTATCTCCTCCTTGTTGCCCAACTGATTTGTAGGGAGAGTCACACGAACTGTAGTCTACCATTTTTCTCATCATATTTTCTTTTCTTCTTCCTGCAAGTGTACCATGTTGGATAAACCAAACAGATACTAAAATCAAAACTATACCCCATTGATGTTCAAGGGAGGCTTATCTCATCTGCAAGATCAGTCCACATTAGTGTGATACATGTATAATTATAATAATATACTATAAACGCATCATGCATGACCATACCAAATAAACATCATAATTCCATGTATGATAAGCATAACCATGACAACATCATACTTTACCCAAAGAGACCGCAACCTGCTCTCATACCACCCTATAACCACCTCCTCCCACATTTACCCACTTGTACCAATTTACCCAGGGTAAACATGAGCTGAAAGTCACTATGATAAGAATAAACCTCTTATATGACCTTAAGGAAATGGATTTGAAAACTTAAGACCTTATTTACTTCCATCAAGTGCTACAGGACCTCCAGGAGCAACTCAGCTCCTCCAGGTATCCAATCCCTAATATAACTCTCTTTTTCATTAATCTAGAGCCCCGATCACTCCCTTTCCAAGGCATGCGAGTGACTTTAGCCCTCTAGTCATACTAATAAGACTACCTCCATGTGATTGTGGAATTTTTCAATCAATTCTATGCCAGCTACCCTGCATTCTGAGCCACTTTTTCAGGGCCAAGACTCAGGCCTCTGCCTAGAACTCAATGAAACTTTCAAATATGAAAAGTGATATAGAAATAAGGCTCATAAACCCGAACTTGAACTAATACTTAACCTGACTCCTCCCAACCGAGACTGACATTCCATCAAACATATCGTAAACATGCAACCTATAAGTCATGAATGCAAATTTGAACATAATGATCTAAAAACGTATCTGAGGATAAACAAGAAGGAGCAATGCCTTCTCACAATAGATTTTATAACAAAAATTAGGTCATCCATTCATTAATATAAATGCGCTAAGAGCCATTCTTACATTTTTCAATTAACCATGCTTTTAACCAACATAAATCCAGATAAATTAAAATGGGAGAACAACCATTAAAGCCACATAATAAAAAGTAAATTTACTCATCAAAATCAAGAGGAACTTAGCTCTTATTAACCGTATGCAAAAGCCAGCCAAGTCAGGGACTTCCACATACCATCCGACCATAGATTGGGCTGAACCAAATATTTCTTTCAGCTAATCACCCCCTGCCATATTCCAAGCATGAATGTGGGATCTCATGGGATAAACCAATCCATGAAAAACTAAGGGAATCCCAAGGTTGAACTACCTCCACCCTCATCATACCGTGATCTCATCTAAACTAGCCCCAAGATCACAAAACCAAACTGAGCTTGGCTGCCTCAGAATTATTTCACCATCCCTTGAGGAATTTTCCTCTCTCCACCCACCTATTGAGGGATTCCCGAATAAAACCATCTCCACCCTTAACCCTTGGGATTTTCCTGAGACCACCTCACTCGAATCCAAAACCTTCTGACAATCCAAATCTCTACAAAGAATGAATCCCATCTCACCATGGCTATATGGAAATGGAAAGAAAAGGATAAAACCACTATCAAAACTTGGAAAAATCCATGCCACCTATAACAATGAAACCAAATGCACACATGCACATATCATGCATTCCAAAACCAAGTAGGAAATCATACATGCAATCTGTTACCTACAAGTATTCCTACTGAAACTGCCTGATCCAACCTTTCCTTGATTGATCCTTGTTTTCCTTTTCTTTCCTTGTCCTTCCTTGTCATTCCTTTGCTTGATTTCTTTCCTCCTCCTCTTGGTGCTTTTCTCCTCTTTGAAGCCAATTCTAAAAACAACTAACAAAAGGCTAAAAACTGATGCTCTGATGTATTATTGATGCCTCTAATTTCTTCATTTTTCCTCTATTTTCCTTCAATTTCCTCCTCATATCCAACCTGTGACCTTTTACCTCTCTTTTCTCCTAATTTCCATTATTTTCATAAATTAATGCCACTTTTCCTTTTCAAATCCTTTTCTTTGCTTTTGCCAATTTCCCCTTAGCCATAAATACAACAAGTGATGCCCACTATGATATGTTTCCCAACATTTAGCTTGAAAGTTTCGCTTGACCTTGGTCTTATTTTGCCTTTATTAACTTTATTACATGAAATTTTAACCCAAGGTTGTTAAAATTAAGAAGAAGAAAGTGGACCACATAAATAATTGTAGAAAGGTTGCAAAGGGGAAAAGGTGTGCCAAGAGGAACATTAGTCAAAATTGCCTTAATGATGTTTGCCAAGAATACAACCAGAGAAAATACCATTTCTGTAAGAAAAAAAGAGGAATGTTAATCATCATATTTTGATTACATAGTTGTTGCGGTGAGTGATAGTTTAGATGGCCAAATCACTCATGCCAAAGTTTTTTGAAGTTATCACTAAGAAAAATAAAAATTAAGGGAAAAGATGATGATCCAAAGTTGTCAAACTTGTATAAATATGTAATATCATAAACTCTTGTAGTGGTGAGGACATTCTTAGGATTTTTGAAATCCTTAATTACAACTTAGTGAGGTCAAGGCTCTATTATTTTAATTTTTCCTGAATGGATGATATGATATACTCATAGAAGGTTGTAAGAAAGAATTGGGCCACATAATACATTGTTGAAATGACTATTATCTACTTCAACTGCAGTAGACCCTACAACACTAAAAATCTATCATCACGAGGAAATGTGTGTTTAGTGTTACAATAATTAAGAGAAAAAAATGGCTTTATCCTTAGCTATATGAAAATTTTCCCAATAATCAGTAAGCCACTCATAAGAAGAAGAAGTAGAGGTTGAAAGAAGGAGAAACTAGAAGTGGAAAGTGCATATCCATGAGAAGAAGTGTTAGAAGAAGAATCATGACTAATGTTGTGCTCCTTCATTTCCACTTCCAAAGCCTCCATCTTTTTAAAATATCTAGACTCCACGTGTCCATATTTCTCACAATAATTGGAATGTATGTCAATCTTATTACTCTCTAATTTTCATCATTTGTCACCACCAGTAATAGAGGTTGACTAAGAGGGTTTGGGAGCCTTATTTTTCTTGTTTTCATGAGGATGTTGCTACTTTTTATGGTTGGTTTTATCTTTCTTTTGGGCGACTAGGGCCTTCTTAGATGTACCTGTAGAGTTAATTGCTACAATAAGCAAGATCTTGTCTTATTCTCTAATCAAAGAATCATAAATGGATTCAAGAGAAGGATTTTTATAGGAAATCACTAGGTGGTGTAGAATGTTGATACAAACATAGAATATGTAGAACCAATCTTTGAAAAAATAATATATGTGCATCATTCATCCTCTAGATCAACCAGATAATATTTGAGAAAACCTCTATGTGTTTTAAAATTAGATGAATAATTTTCAATGCAAGAGAAACCATTAGGACTTGAAGTCATGCTCTGATTTTCAAGCTGATGAGATCTAATATATTAGGTTCACCAAATATATTTTTCAGCTTTTCCAAGGAAAACTATCTAAGTGTTTTGAACTTATATAAATAATATTCAACTTAAGACTATCTTAGATACGATAATCTTTAAGCAAATGTCTATGTGGTTTGAACTTAGATAGATAATATTCAATGCAAGAGAAATCATTCGAACTTGAAGTCATGAATTGATTTTCAAATTGATGAGATCTAATATTATTAGGTTCACAAAATATCTTTTTTCAACTTTTCCCAGACTTGATTGGGATCATCGATAATCTATGCGTTTTGATATAAGATAAATAATCTTCAGTGGAAGAGAAATTATTAGGACTTGAAGTCATTATCTTATTTTCAAGTTTATGAGATCTAATAATACTGGTTTCAAAAAATATATTTTTCAACTTTTCCCAAGCTTGATTCAGATCATTGGTTCCTTGAATACGAAATCACAATATAGGAGAAATAGAAATTCCGATAAATCCATGCTATTCACCATTTCTATTATCCCATTTCCTCTCTTATCAACATCAATGGGGGGCATTTCTTGTCCCAAGGTAATCTGATACACTCCTTTACTTCTAAATACATTCTCCATGTGAGATTTCTATGAGAAGTAGTTGGTACTAGTAAGAAAACATTCATTTGGAGTGGCCATATTAAAATATGTAGACAATATGGTTTCAAAATCTAAAACCAATTGTATCGATTGGAAATCTCTCGAAAAAATAAGCTATATAAAAAAATGCATCAAAAATGAACTATAAATGTGAAAGTTATGACCATTTTAAAAAATGCATTAATTGTAAAAGGGGCCACATGGCAAGTAGAAGTTGGCCTATGTGGTGATGGATGTCAATGAAAAATTAGAAAAATATTTTCCCTCACTACCTTTTCCTATAAGCTCACTTTTACAAATAAATTACTTTATAAAGTTACCTACCTTTATAAAATAAGTTAAAATCACTTTTAAAACGAAGTTACTTTGCACGCCAAAAAAAAAAAAACTTGAAAAATTATTAAAGTTATTTGATAGAAATATAGTTTTATGTTACAAATGAAATACATTTTACAATAAATCTAGTAAATAACGTAAGTTTCCATAAGTGTTTAAAAAAAAAAAAAAAATGAACTCAGGAATTTTAACCAAGTGAGCTAGTGCAAAAGGCATAACATAGTAGTGAAGGAGGGCAGGATGGTGATGGTATTGTTGTTGTTGTAGCTATGCCTTGAAATTTGTACTTACCAAACAAATGTACTCATCCAAAAACAAACAACATCTTGAAAAACAATTCAAAACTCAACAACAATGGGTTTAGATCGCACAAAGTGCACAACAAAGAGCATATGTAGTCTATAAAACACTTTATGCTATGTTTCTAATTTGTTGATATTGCAGAAAACACAAGGAAAAGAATATATGTACACCAAAAAAGTAGCAAATTGGGGATATAAACATAAAACTGAAATATGAAGTCTTTTAAAAGAAAAATAAAATAAAGAAATGAAGTATTTGGATTATATATCTCTAGAGTTGACAAAAAAATTGTATCTCGAGAAAACAAACACATTTTTGAATTTAAAAAAAAAGGTATTATTTAGCTATAAATAACATGTTGGATATAATGGAATAGTAAGTTTATGATAAAATGATGATAAAGTATCATATCTCGTAAATGCAACAACATGAGCTTGAAGAGCTTGATTGTCAATGGGAGTAGTTCCTCAAATGAGTTTTAATACCATGTTTAGGTAAACATGGTATTCCATATGACGAACACCTTTAGTAACCACTCATATAGCCAAATCAAAAATTACAATGTTAGTATTTTTACATGGTTAAAATGGTCAAAGAGGGAAATGGTCCATGGCCTTAACCAACACAACCACTTGTGGAAATTTTATTAATGCAAACAAAAATATTTTACATAAGAGAGCTTTCATAGTTAATCACTAGCATGACCCTCTACACTCTTTTAATGGACGTCATGGATCAATCAGGTGTTATTTCACATATCAATATCCATTAGTATTGACGAGATGTGAGCCATCAAATCACTTTATATATCAGAACACATCATGACCATCAAATTAGAATGAAACTAATGCATATGAAAGGAACATACTAAGAAACACACTTTTACCTAATAGACACATTAGACCAATTTGCACTTAACTAACTCCTATGTTTGTAAATATCCTAACATATACCAAAAATATGAATTGCCTTGTGGGCTGACTTTATTAGAGTGACATGATTAGCTTTACTCAACTTTTTCTCCATTGACATTATCACATCATGTTTTCTTGCTATCCTTGGCAGTGTTATGATGAAATAAATTGATATGGTATCCCACTTACATTCTATAATTGGTAGAGGCTACAATAGAATTGTTAGGTGTCAATCCTTGGCCTTGACTTACTAGACTCAAGGAACCTAGAAACATACTTCACAATTTCATTTTTCTTCCTTAACCAATGTTATAACTTCGTTTTTGTTTTGATCATCTTTTGATGGCCCAAGTGTTTAGAATATGGTCTCCTGTGGAGTTAATCCATGATGATCCCTTTCAATTTTGTGAATTCTAATACGTGTAATATGCCATTGTATATTAGCAAGTAATATCTATTCAATTGATACCCTTCACACTTCATGTCAAATATTGCTACAAACATTCTATGATATGATTGAAGTGCTCATCATTTTATAAGGCATCCTTAATCCTACTATTCAAATCAAGTTCACATGTATTAATTATTGTTAGATGAATCCCTTGCATGCTATGGCTGAGTTCATCTTCCATTATATTTTCCTTACCTTTTATATGTATAGTCTTAAAATCGTACTCACTAATAAGATCCAACCATCTAGTTTGCTAAGAATTTAAATATGGTTGATCACTTAGATATTTCATCCCATTGTGATCTAGCATTAAACAAACCTACATCCAAACAAGTAGTTCCACCACATCTTTAGGGCATGAATTGTAGTCGTAAGATATAGGACGTGTGTAAAATTATTCCTCTCATGCTCATTAAGGTCCCTAGACTTATCAAATACCTATATTACATGATAACTCCATCACATCCTTTATTGAAATTATTCAATTGTACCAAGAAATCATTATTTGAGTCTACAATATTCAAACCTTTGGAATGTTGGGAAGGAGATGCTTTAATTGTTGGAAAATGTCTTCATATTCCTTTGACCAAACAAATCTCAAACCTTTTCTCTGTAATGAAAGTGATCAAATGAATGATATTACAAAATATTTAAATGAATATCCTTCAGTATCCTATTAATCTCATAAATTATCTCAACTCAGATACATTTCTAGAAGTGTACCAATCCATGATGGCCTTTATCTTTTTTATATCTATTGCAATCCCTTGCACTAAAATCATGTGACCTAAACAATGGATCATTTCTTGATATAAGTGACACTGTTGAACTTATAATTGATACTTTCTTAGTTCCTGTAACAATAATATAAGGTTTTTTGCATGCTCCTGTTTAGTCTCATAACGAATAAGAATATTGTGGATGAAGACCAAAACACAAATTTCTCAATACTTATTAAGAATGTTGTTCATCAAGCACACAAAGGTGGTTGGTTCATTGGTAATCTTAAATGGCACCACCATGAATTTATAATGTATATGCTTCATCCAGAATGTTTTTTGTGAATATCCTCATTCTTGATTCTAACTTGGTGATAAATAGATCTTAAATATATCTTTGAAAACGCAGTGGCCCCTCTCAGTTGCTTGAACAAGTCATAAATTTGTGGTAATGGATATCTATTATTTAAGGTCACCCTATTTCTCAATACACAATATGAAGGTAACTTCTTTCTTTTTCACAAAAAAATGTTAGTGCTCCCCAAGTAGACACACTTGGCTAGTGTATCCTTTGTCCAACATTCCCTTCAACTAGAACCTCAACTCTATTAGTTTAGGTGTACTCATTTAGTATGGAAATCTAAATATAGGCATTTATCTTGACATGAATTATATCAAGAATTCAATATCATTTCCTAGGAGATAGTATCACTATAACTTCTAGAAAACATACTTGTACTTATGCAATATTTGGTAGTCTTCAATTCATGGTTTTCTAGTGACTCTAGTACATAAATAACATACAATTTTCATCCCTTCATATAACATTTATGTTATCAAATAAAAAGTGATCACTTATACAAAATTGCTAGGATTATTGAAATATATCTTGTTAGTATGGGTTTATCACATCAAAACCTACTTACACATCAAAAACCCTTGAAAGTAGGCTAAGGAACCTGTCATGTCCCCATTTTTATTTTCCTCTATAGTACAACCAAGGTGAATTTGTAGGGCATGTGATGGACGGGTTAGGGGAGCATAATTATGCCATTAGGGGGTCTCGAAGGAGTTTTGAGGTGTTTTTATGGGATCTAATGGCATTCGCTTGGCATATTCCATCATTCGCAAAACTTTCCTTTCATTCTAATGCATTCCAAGAATTTTCAAAAAAATGGCTTTATTACTGGGCCTAACTTAATTAATTTCACTTGGGGTGGCATTCTAGGAGGATCATTTGATGGAATGCCTCGGTGTAGTAGCTCATTGGAACTTGAATAAGAAGATCTATGGAATGGGATGCTAAGAAGTGACTTCCAGTGGTCGGAGAAGGTATGGTGGGCGATTTACAATTTTCCCAGATGAAAAATGACTTTAATTAGTCATTTAATTAAAAAAGGGAAAATAATTAATTAGAGGAAAAAGGATAAAGTGAATTAAAATAAAATTATAAAGCCACTTAACATAAATTCAAGGGAGGATCTTATAGATAATAACAAAATAATAAAATAATATGCTTCTAGAGGCTTTGGGATCTATCTTTGGAGTCCTTAAAAGGAAGAGGAGGAGATCATTTGGGACATCTTGGAGATGAGTATTTTTCTTATAGAGAGGTTTGGGAACAAGGTTCTTGACTTTCAGTAAGCCCCGAGATGAAAACTCTTGGGTTTCCATTTCTTATGAGTTGGATGGAAATCTAACATGCCATTGAGATGATTTCACCCAAAAATATTATGAAGCTTCAATAATGCTATTGGAGATCAAATCTATAGTAGATCCGAATATTGGAGTGAGGATCATGCATATTCTAAATTTTGGCATTAGTGCAGTTCTAGTTTGGGAGGCTAGATCTAGCGTGGTAGCAGATATATTTTAAAGTTGGATCCAGTTTGTAGTAGTTGAGGGTTTATCGCAACTACTTTATAACTATTTGTATGGCCATGTAAAATCAATTTTTATATTAATATAATAAATCCAAGATTCGTTGCATTTGTCTCATATTGTAATTTCCATATTTTATTTTTCAGAAGTAGAAACAAATATTAATTTATAGGTTTTATAGATATTATTTACTAGTAATTTCTTTGGTATAATTTGGTGGATTCTCATGATATTTTTGGGGAAAATGAACGGCATAATTTTCTAAAGAAAATTTCTAAATATTTAATGAAAATATCCAACTAGGACATTACATAACCTCTTTTCCTAATTTATTTTCATCAATTTTATTTATTTATGTGAAAATAATCCAAAAATCCATTTAACATAAGTTATTTCACCTATTTAACATTGGAAATAATTGAAGAAATCAATTATGTATGAATTATTTTCAAATTAAATTGAGAGAAATTTTCTTTGAACTACCCATAATAAATGTCATAAATCACTTTTTTGACATTTTCTTCTCACATTAAAATAATAAAAAAATAGAATTAATAAAAACCAAAAGGGGGTTAGATCTTGATTTAATCCAATAATCATTTTTTATTATTTTGACCATATTAAAATATCTAACCACCATTTTTCTATAAATATGAGAGGTTCCCTCTATCATTTTGCATGATCATTTCAATGTCCAACTTATGGTTCTCAAATATTTGAGCTCGTACACCTTGAGTTACCATTTCACCATTTCCATTTCTTCCCAATAGAGAGAGAGAAAGAGAGAGACAGATAGAGACAAAGATCTTCATGCAAGTACATAATTCACAAAGGACCCTGTTAAGGATGAGGTGAAATGATGAATAGATATACTAGATATATTTCCGCATGTGTCACATCAAAGCCATCCTTGGATAATAATAATAATAATGGAGTTAATTGATTCATTATTTTTCCCTTATAATTCTAGTTTTTATTTGTTCTTATTTGTTTCAGATCTATAAGAAATGCATCTGATTTATTCATCATAAAATTATAAGGTTTCTAATCCATATTATTTGTTATTATAGTTACAACCACTAGGAAAAGTGTTTTATGCTAACCTTCGTTGCGGAAAATACACAATAATTTCTTCAGTTGCAATGATGAGACATTCCTTATGGTCACAGTTGATGCACTAAGATGTCTTTTTACAAAAAATATTAATTCCTACATTAATTGTCAACCCGGGGTAAGTCTTTTTATTTCAAGAGTGTCACCACTGTATATGCAGTGAATTCAAAGGTTAACTAATAACAAATCATTGCAATTTCTAATGAATATCTTCTTCAAACTCAATCTAATCAACTTTGAAAGAAGTAATTCTAAAAGAAATTCATAACGTACTCTACAATTCTACTTAACCTATCATGGAAGCAAAATAGATTTGAATACAACTTGCAAAGAATCACACTTGGCAGTTTTAACTAGAATTAAAGCTAACTCACTCACTCATAAAAGAGAACTGTAACAATTAGCAACAAATATAATTGAACAACAAATCCTAAATAAACAACAAATCCTAATTAAGCAGCAAATCCTAATTAAGCAGCAAATCCTAATTAAGCATCAATTATGAATTGAACAACAATTCCGAATTGAACAACAAATCTGAATTGAACGACAATTTTGGATTGAACATCAAATCTGAATTGAACAACAATTTTGAATCGAACAACAATTCTGAATTGAATAGCAAATGATATAGGAATATCAAACGTTACCTAAATAGAAAATGACTGTAGAAGCATAAAGTGATTAATTCTATCTCTGAAATCTATGATAACATTACTTGAAAGGAACAACGATCTGAGCTAGAACTATCACAACCAATTCAATCAAAATTATTACTTGCATATAACACATGGATCAATATAAATCTCAAATGAACAGCAAACGCAAACTAAATCGACAATCCTTACAATAATCAAACATAATATTATCTTAACATTAACAAGCAATCAAGAATGAAATAGAAAATATTATGGTAGAAGTGAAGCGGTAGATCTTCTCTTGACTGAGCCTAAAGTTGCCAGAAGTATCTGCTAAGAGATATTCAGAATATAAAGATGAATTAAACGCAACCTTTCTTCATTATTATAAGTAATCAAGTTACAACATCCAAAATAATAGTGTTATATGTCAAAAAGAATAATTACAAACTATGTAATTCTGAACTCTATGCAGTTTTGCCTTTTGGCCTTATATATTACATTTAGAAAGTAAATAGATAAAAATGAATCCGCAGGATCAGGGGATGCTAAGGATTTCGCTATACTTGATCTGATTGTATCATCATATATTCATTGGTTTGCCCGGTCTTCCGATGTCCTACCTTGCCTCTGACACTGTCGCTTTCCATTATGAGGTCGTCGTTTTGTTGATTGGATAGCCATCACTCAATTCGTGACTTCTGCACATAAAGATATTAAAAATTAGGATTTCCTACTTATATTCGTCTAATTTGTTACTGATTACTTTTACTCAACTTTAGCTATTATTTCCTCTACTTTTACTCATAAACAAAGATAATCATGTGAGGATGAGTGCTAAATAAAGTGATTACCAAGGATAAAAAATACCTTTTTCTTGACCCAACATACTCGCCATCATACCTTGTTGCATGACCTCATGCAATTAAATAGTTGAGGTGTAGCTAAGTTAGGGAATAGACAGGATATACCTGCTCCTTATAATTTTTGAAGCCATTTTTCTTCTTTAGTATAGCAAAAGCCTAGTTAAGGTCTTGATCCTTCAAGGTGTAGTCACAATGATACTTCTATGGAGGATACCATATGATTGGAGTTCTATATTGACATCCTATCCATTCAGGCCCCATGGTTAAGACCATGTTACTGTACTTATGGAAATGAGAGGAGGAAGCTTTAAAGTTCCAGTACCCAAATGGTTCTTGATTTCTAACAGTAATGTTGGAGACTTCCCACCTTTGCCTGGATGCAGACAAGGATTCCTCCTTAATCTCTGGGAAGTACTCCTTTCCAACTTGTATAATATCTATGTGAAATGGCCCCAATTGGCCTACAACACCATCTTGCTTCATGAATTTCTTGTGTATGACTGAGAGATGCAAGGGTTTGGTAGGTTCCCCTCTCACCCATAGGTTGATTCCTTCTTCACACTTTCTAAAAGTAGTGTGAGCCTTTGCCCACTTGAGTTGATTAGCAGAAAAAGAGAGAAATGCATGGAATTGTGCATCCCTTATAAAGGGGTGAAGGTTGTTGTCCCTGTCATCTTCCAGAAAGAAAATATGCATATAAAGTTCACAGAGGAGGCCATGTACCTGCTTGTCATGTTATCTGAAGCACTTAACAAAGTTCGGGGTAGTTTTTATTTCCAAAAACCTCCCAGCCTTAACATCTTTGACTTTTAGCAGGAGGTATCTCTCCATGAGGAATAGGGCATAATTTGTAGCAGGGGCTCTGCAAGACAAGGTGTCTAAATAAAGAGAGCAGACAGTTTGCAACTGCTCTTTATCCTTCTGTAATTTGTCCCATGCTTTCTCAACCTTTTTCTATTCAGCCTTGTATTGAGCGAAGGTCTCATCCTCAGTCACTGTGAGTGCCTCAAAATTTTTCTTTAATTCTTGATGTATCCATAGGGGCACTACCTCCTCCTTGTGCTAGGTTAATTCTTGTCGAACCTTCAGTAGTTCATTATGCAGTCTGCTAATAAATGCCTCCCTTACTAAGGGAATATAAGTGGGTGTCTCCTCTGTTTGGGCATCATTATCTTGTGCCTCTATAGGCTCAGTTTGGATAGAAGCCTCAGCTGCTTCTTGAGTTATGCAAAAATCAATTGGGATTCTTTCTTCAACATCAATTTGAACAACAATGTTCACAGTAGGGTAGTCCGTTTGGGTCTCCTACATACAAACACAAGGTCTTCAGTTTGCATTTCAATGTCCTCTACAAGACATGGCTCTGTCTGAGTTTCCTTTCGACAGACCAAAAGAACCTCAGTTTGGGTTTCAACATGCTTTCTAGAACAATTTTCTATCTGTGTTCCTATGGTCTCTTTTTCTACTTTCAAATTCCTAGTTCTGATGGCCTCTTTTAACCACTGTCTCATTTGCCCAATTGTTCGTTTTTGTTTTCTATATTTTTTTAGCATTTTTCTGAGCATATCCTTGTAGGACTTCTTTATTCCGGGACTTCCAACTGGTGGTGGTGCAACTATATTTTCCTTAGGTTCATGCTCGGGTGGCCTTGTGTCATCATCAAGGAGGGTTTCAACTGGAATTGTATCTCATGATGGAGCTTCACCTTCTAATTCTTTTTTGACATGAATTTTTCTCTCAGGAAACTCCAATACAATGGTGTCTCCTAAGTAGCTATCATTCTTTGGGTTTTCTTTTGGGTAGGCCTCGTCCTTAGGGGACTTAAAAAAATAGTATTGCCTGGTTACTTTTCATCTCCCAGGTTCTCATCTGTAGGGTTTTCTTCAGCTGGGGGGTCCATTGGACCGATGTCTGTCATTTGATTTTCTTCTCTAATAGCTTCCTCTTCATGCATCTTGGCTTCAAGGGTTTTTTCCACAAAAGATATTGGTTCCCTCTGTTCTTCCAAGAAATATGTACATGGTAGGGTTTGATCACAACAAGGGCTATCAGTAGAGGCAAACTGGTTGGGGGTACAATACTTTCCTTCAACATTCTCATATTGTTCTCTTCCCATGCCAAACATCCCCATGTTTTCCAATGCCTTGGCCACCTCTTCTTCATAGTCTTGCAAAGGGGTATTCTACGGACTTGGAGGTGGTGTGAGTGATGGGTCGGCCTCATTTTTTTGAATTGAGGGATGCCGCTGGGACTTCACCCATGCAGAGCATCTTCATTTTGTTGGGTTCAAAGGCACGAAGGAATTTTCCTCTTCCACGTCCTTATCGAACCTGGGGTTCTAGGCCATTGTTGTTCTACTACTAGGTTTTTTGGAGGTGGGGATAGAGTAGGATTTATAACATTGTCACAGGGTAACTACTGTTGGGCCAGTCCATGTATGATAAGAAATTTAGTTATTCCATGATGATTGATGATAGTGCATGGGTCCTTAGCTTTCCTAACTCATCGAGCGACATCATGCAATAGAGAATTCAAATAAAATCACAAATTAACTGAAATTTTCTATTTCATGATGGCTAACAATTTGATTTGACGAGGCTTTACCACATCCTAGCGACCATCGCATGTGATGTACTGTTGCACGATGAGTGCCAACTCCTACCAAGGATGTCTTAACGCTGAAGGATGAATCCCTTGCCTTATTTGACCTAATTTCTCATCCGGGTCCTGGAACACTGCAACTACATCGTTTAGAAGGACGTGCTTTTTTATCCACTTTGTTCCCTCAGTCGAAAGTCTAGTGACTTCGGTTATGACTGCTTTAGAGACTGTTATATCCTTGCCTCTTACTGTAGTGCTACCATTCTGCAAATTTTGCAAGAATTCGAGTGTCATTTCTTCATAAAATCCCTACAATTTATTCAGATATTGCAACCATCCTACACGCTCGAGAATTGCATGAGCCTGGTCCTATAACTTGAGTAATGAGGGCTCATTTCGGATAGCTCTACCTCCCATCGTTGCTATGTTCCTGTGACTGGTTCTCTTGCATGGAATTCTCCTACTCTTTCACAAATTAGAACAGCAGCAAAGATCATTAAAGCAATTAATAAGAAAAATGACGTTGATTTTGGAATTAACAGCATATACAGTCAAGTCATTTGTCTCATCAACCATTTTTAACGCAGGCCCATAATTAATTTTCTTACCATCCATAATGGTCACTGTCATTTCTCTAATTGGAAATACCTTGTTAATTATTATACATATCCAATCATCATGTATCCTTTACCCGAAAATCAATTTAATAATTAGCATTCAATTATCCATAATTGTTTCACACGTTGTTCACACACAAACCATCTCCCCTCCAATGGGAAAAAGGACATCCACATCCGCCAAGCATGTGAAAAGAAAGCATATGAATTTAGGATTCATAAATGCAGACAACCAATCGACAAAAGCAGTGCAATTTATGACAAATCAATTAAAGCAAGACACGTATCAGAGGTAAAAATGGCTTAAAAAGTTCAAAACAAATATCTACATTATTATATGAAAATATGTTCACCGCAAGAGGTATTAGTAATGGACGCATAATTGGGGGTAAGCAGTAATGACTGTCATGAATTGATTGGACAAAGATATAATATAATGAATATGTGACATAAGTTACCATGCATATTGCCTTGTAAGAGTGTTGTTCAAATGGGAAATCTTCTTAGAAATGAATCCATAGGTGGCAATCGAATAGAGAGCATTTGGTAGTGTAAGATAATACTCCAATACCATAAGCAGAGCCATTACTGCTAGTAGGTGTTCATAGCCTCGATAGGGTTGCTTTTTAACCCCACAAATGAGCCAGAGTCCTCCTCTTAATATGTAGCTAATTCTTCTTTTTCTGCCATAAAGGGACCACTATGCTAGCATGGTGACTAGATGATCATAGTGCCATTCACCAAGATATAACAAAATGATCAGGCTGGCTCGTAATGAAACCCCCTATCCTTCCGACAATTTGTAATCATCAAGAAGGTCATTACCTTTGTTTAATAGCCAAAAATGGATGTCACTTTTTACATCTTTATGATCATGGTAGGTTGGCTCATGATGAGACCCCGTATCCTCTTTAAGACAATATCATTGCATTTGCATATTTCTTTATTTTTATTTTTCTCATATTTTTATGTTTTTATAAAAAGAGGGAGTCTCATTTGCTCCTTAAGAGTTAGGGATGTTATAAGAAGTAAAAATATGCCAAAGAAAGGTTATACTCTTACCCCATCTCATCATTTCGAAGGGATTTGTCCAATTGAAAGTGTGGCAAATAAGCCAGCATGGTTTGAAATAATGAATCATTTTATGATATGTCCAAAAAAAGATGTCTAGCCATTCATTATAGAGATGCACCATATCAGCTTTTGGATAAAGATAACCATCAAGAGGCTTCATAAATCATAATATTATTGATATTACTTTTTTTATTTATGTTAGGCACAAATCCACTCAGATGGTGTTTATTCAAAACATAAAGGAAAAAGAAGATGACACAATGGTCAAAATAAAAGAAATCACAATTCTTCCTAAAATAAATATAAAAATTATGTTCAATTATTTGAATGGAAATTGTTCAATCATTTGAACAACAAAAATCGAAAACAAAGAAAAACTGCTCTTCAATTTGATTGAATAGTTATCGTTCAATCAATTGAACAACAAAATTGAAAGGAAAACACACAAGATTGTCATTCAAATGATTGAACATCAATCGTTCAATCGTTTGAATGGAAAATATCAATAAGAAAAAAAATGCAAAAGTGTTGTTCAATCGATTGAAAAGAAATCATTCAATCGTTTAAACAACAAAAATTTAAAAATGACAAGCGAAAAAGTATTGTTCATTCAATTGAACAACAATCATCAATCATTTGAACAACAACAAAAAAATGACAAGCACAAAATTGTTGTTCAATCAATTGAACAACAATCATTCAATCGTTTGAATAGTAAAAAATAAAAATAAAAATGACAAGCGCAAAAGTGTTGTTCAATTGATTGAACAAGAATCATTTAATCGTTTGAACATAAAAAAATGACAAGAGCAAAAGTATTGTTCAATTGATCAAAAAAAAATCATTCAATCGTTTGAACAGTGAAAATTTAAAAACGCAAAAAGTGGTGTTCAATCGATTGAACAACAATCGTTCAATCGTTTAAACAATGAAAATTTAAAAATGCAAAAAGTGTTGTTCAATCGATTGAACAACAATCGTTCAATCATTTGAACAACGAAAATATAAAAATACAAAAAGTTTTGTTCAATCGATTGAACAACAATTGTTCAATCTATTGAACAACAATTGTTCAATAATTTGAATAACAAATGTCAACAAGAACACATAAGTGTTGTTCAAACGATTGAATAACAATCGTTCAATCATTTGAACAACAAAATGAAAAACGCAGAAATTTTGTTCAATCAATTGAACAACAATTTCCACACATAAAAATAAGTGTTGTTCAGTAGATTGAACAACGATGCACACATAAACATAAGTGTTGTTCAATTGATTGAAAAACAATCGTTCAATCGATTGAATAACATTTACCAAGCACTAGAAACAAGAAAAATCCTAATATTTACATGGTGGTACCTAATTGATTTACATTCAATCAAAAAGAATATATACATTATTTACAATTAAACAAAATTTCAATTTTTTGAAAGAAAAGTTGCAGGGTCATCACTCTCTATAGCTAAGATTTGCATGGAGAGGTCCTCACGTACCTGCTGGCAAAAATAATCCTTGGTGAGCGGTTTGTGGTAGAGACACACTCGATGCCCATTCACCTTAAAGGAATGGCTAGACCCGCCTATGGTAGTCAAAGTAAGAGTGTCATTGTTATGTACTTCTTGAATCTTGTAAGGGCCAAGCCATCTTGTTTGAAACTTGCCCAGAAAGTCCTAAAATTTGGAATCGTAAAGGAGTGCCCAATCCCCTTTCTGAAATGTATTCTTCTTGATGAGATTGTCGTGCCACTTTGCCCTTTGTTTATGAATAATTGCAGTTCGTTGCAAATCTAACAGTCAAGCTTCATCTAGTTCGTAGATTTATTAGAGTTGCTTGGTTTGGGCTTCTATTAAATCCAACCCCAATTCCTGAGCCATCCTTAGAGTCTTTATTTCGAATTCAATCGGAAAAATAGGTTCTTTACTGAACATGAGCTGGTATGGAGAGTATCCAGTAGTATTCCTCCAAGTCGTACAATAGGCCCATAAGGCCTCTGATAGTTTAGCAGCCCAATCTCGCCGATGTGTTGAGATTTTTTTTGTTAGAATCGCTTCAATAACCTTATTGGTGCTTTTGACCTGCCCATTTGCCTACGGGTGATATGGGGAAGTGATCCTATGTGTAATGGGATGGTTTCTGAGAGTGGCAGTAATATTTTGTCCTGTGAATTTCCCTCCCCCATCTGTTATCATTTCCCGCGGTAAACCATACCGCACGAATAGCCCAAAGAGGAAACTAATCATGGGTTCCTCTGTGGCTCTTAGTAAATCTACTATTTCCACCCATTTCTTCACATAATTTGTGGCAACCAATATGTAGGCTTTATGATTCGATGGTAGATGAATGGGCCAACAAAGTCCAATGCCCATCATTTGAAGGGTTCTATGACTAGTTGGGGTTGCAGTGGCATTTCATCAGATTGGCGAAGTCGACCCATCCTTTTGTAGCTATCACAAGCCTGGGCATATTTCTTAGCATCTTTAAAAATAGTGGGCCAATAATAACCCATTTGAAGTACTTTATGCCCTATCCTTCGATCTGCGAAGTGACCTCCGCAAGGCTTGTCATGGCAAGGTTTCAGGATGTCATAAATATCATCCTTGCGAATGCATCTGGGTATACACATGTCGGACCCTGTGTGAAAAAGATATTTGCCAATCCAAGAGAATGGGGCGTTGCGCTGAACGACCTATTTCCTCCCCCTCGTTTTCAAATGCTTGGGCAGCTTCCTTACTGCCAGATAATTTGCCACATCTGCATGGCGTCTTGATTGTCACGGAAAACAAATATTCATATGGGAATTGGTCAACCATTGCCAGTGGATCATTTACCTTTGGGATTCGAGACAGAAAATTAGCAACTGGGTTTTCCTTCCCCTAATGATCCTTAATAGTAATTTCAAATTACTGCAAAAGCAATAGCCAATGAGTCACTCGACCATTTGTGATAGGTTTGTTAGCTAAATACCAAATAGAAAAGTGATCAGTATACAGAAAAACTTGGTAGCTAGTTATGTAATGTCTAAATTTGTTGATTGCATAAATAATGGCTAATAATTCTTTTTTTGTTACTGTATAATTAAGTTTTGTAGGGGTAATATTTTTGCTAATATAATATATAGCATAAGGCTTCCTGTCCTCTTCGTGACCGAGAACAGCGCCTATAGCTGCATCTCATGCATCCGTGGATATGTGTAAAGGAAGCTCCCCGTTGGTCCACATAGTACTAGTGCTATCGAGACTAGCTTCTTTAAAGCTATAAAACTTGTGTCACATTTGTGAGACCAATTGAAATCAACATTTCCAGTTAAAGAATATAAAGGTGCAACAATTTGTGAAAAGTTTTTAATAAAGTTGTGATAATAGCCTGCATATCCTAGGAAACTACGTAGCTCTGTCTGAGTACAGGGAGTAGGTAGTAAAAGAATTACTTGTATTTTTGTTGGTTCTATGTGTATCCCTGTTGCAGAGATATAATGTCCCAAGATTACACCTTCGGTCATCATCATGTGACACTTGACATTGCTTGAACATAAACTAGTAGCAATGCATTGTTCTAAAACTTTTTCTAATGTTTTCAGTGGTTTGTCAAAGTCATCCCCATATGGAGTAAAGTCATCCATATATACGTAAAGTCCTTCATTTATCAAGTCAGCAAAAATGCTAAGTATAGCTCTTTGAAACGTGGCTGGGGCATTGCATAAGCCAAATGGTAATACTTTGTAGGCGAACGTACCCCAGGAATAGGTGAAGGTTGTTTTATCTTGGTCTTTAGGGGTGATATGAATTTGATTGTACCTACTAAAGCCATCTAGGAAGGAAAAGAATTTATTCCCTACCAAAGTATCTAGGACTTGATCGATAAATGGGAGAGGGAAATGATCTTTTTGTTTTGCCTTGTTCAATTCTTGGTAATCTACACAGATATGCCATTTCCCATTTTTCTTGGGGACGACCACTAATGGAGAGACCCATTTTCTATTCGAAATAGGATAAATGAAATTCACATCCAACAACTTCTGTAATTTTTTTTCACAATATCCTTAACGTGTAGATTCAATCTCCTTTGAGGCTTCCGGATAGGTCGACATCCTTCTCAATATAGATCTGATGCATACACAGTGGTGGGTCTATACCCTTCATATCAGGATTATCCCAGGAAAAATCCCCTTTATATTTTTCTAGGACCTGAATGAACTTTTGTTGTTGTTCATTGTCCAAGCTACCATTAATGTTTAAAACTTTTCCTGGTTCAATTTCCACCGGCTTGTTGTAATGAACAACAATCATCTGGATGTGTTGAACATCATTATCCTTCAAGGGATTTTCTGATGCTTCGTTATCAAGGATTACTTTCAACATTTGACACTTTATGTTGCTCACATCAACTAGTTGATTGATGAAATTGTTCATAACGTCATCTTTAGTCTGATATTTGAATTCTAGTGCCTCTGCTACTGTGAGTGGTGAACAGATGCTTTCTTCCAGGTATGTTGGTGGTTGTTTACATATTTTTACAATGGGTAGACTTGGTCTAGCAGGGGGATATAAAACAAGGTTTTTTACAGCATCCCCCTTTTCAATAGGCATATGGCCCCTTCGGTAACCTATATATGCATTAGCTGTCACCAGCTAAGGTCAGCCCAGTATCAGAGGGTTCCCATCCAATCAACTCTTCGGGTTTATAACAAGAAAATCTACTGTATATTCCCATGAATCAACAGAGACCATGATATCTTGTAGAGTTCCTTCTGGCCTTACCACCAAACGATCAGCAAGTTCTATTAAGGTGGTGGTTAGTTCCAAGGCTATAATACCAAGTGGTTGACAGGTTTTTGCTGTTAAAATATTAATGGTTGTACCTAGATCAACTAGTGTATTGGGAAAAGAGCGGCCATATATCTGAACTGTCACTATGGGATTTTCAGGATCTTCATACTTTACTAGAGTTTCCTCTCCCAAGAGTAAATCAAATAAGGTTCCTACAACATGAATGGTGGGTGAATTTTTTGCTTTCCTCACAGGCTTCTTTACACATAACTCTTTAATTGTTTTAACATAGATGGGAATGTCCTGAATGGCCAGGAGGAGCAGAATTTTTATACAAATATTTTTTAGTTCCCCTACAAGATCAAAATTTGGGTACACAATCGGCTTAGGTATCGTTCACCTTTCAGGGAATGGGGGAGAAGTGACTATGAGTTCCTCTGGATCTTTCTGTTGATTTGTCTCTTCTCCTCATTTCATTTCAATATCAATTACGAGTGTTGGTATATGTACAGGTGGTGTTTCGATTTCAATTGATGGATGATCCCTATTTTCCTCAGGGGCGATGATATGTCTTGACCTCAATCTAAGTTCATTACATTCTTTTTGCTCAATCTCATAGTCTGAGCTTTCTACAATTTGCACCAGCTGGACCGGTCTATTATTGGGATTTGGATTTGGTTAGGCTGGCAGTTGAGGGCGCAGAAGAGGCTGAGGATTTTGTTGTAATGGATAAGGAGCTAACAATGCAGGTTGAGGTTGAGGAACTATCCCCATAGTAGTGTTAGATATTCCCAAAGATCGCTGCCAATTTGTAGACCAATTTGGGTTTTGAGAAGTGGAGGCAGACCATTAGGATTAATAGGGATTGCCTTGACAAATAGGAGTAAAAGGAGAATTTGGCCAACTATTACCCAAAAAGGATGGAGTTGACCATGGTGTCATAGGGAATGGCTAAGGTTGCCAATTCAAATAGGGTGATTGGTCTTGCCACGTTGCCCTAAGGTTCTTTCCTTGATTAAACTATGAAGAAGGAAAGCACTGGGATGCATCTTGTGACATACCTGGAGGTTTGGCCTGCCATTGTCAATGTTGGTTCATTAGATAGATTAGCTCTGTCTCTTCTTCTACTTCCTTGAACACTGCTTTCAACCCTAGGAGCGATGGACATTGTTCAATGGCGTGATCCTTGGTACAGATAGTGCATGTCTTATCCATGTCTAGTGGATACTCCCATTGGTTGTGCTTCTTCCCACATCGTGAACAAAAAACAACCAAGTTTTATTCTGCTAAAGCTTGTTTTTGTTTAGCCTGTAGGACGTCCAGCTGCATCATGAGGGTGCCCAGGACATTTGTTTTGAAATATTCTAGGATGCTACCAATTTCCATTCGTGTTACTCCTCCACTGTGTGGCTTGCTTCCCCTGCTCATGGGATTTCGACTTGCTTATCATGTGCATGAGCTTCCTAGCGAACTCCTGAAACACAAGCGAATGATTTCATCATAATATTTCTGAGAAATATCTCCTTTCCCCATTAAACTAAGAGTTTCTAACCATTCCTCTTTCATTCCTTTTATTAAGATATCTCTTTGGACTTTGTTTAGTAGGGTGGTGTGTGGAGATCTCTGCAAGTTATAATGAAACCGTTCGATGTACTCTTCTAGAGTTTCATTATCTTTTGCAACCATCTTAAAGATTTCATCCTTTAGCTCCCTAGTCTTACAAAATTCCTGGTATCTGGAGAGAAAGGTAGTTTTCATATCTTCCCAAATATTAATTGTACATCCACGCAGACCCATGAACCATCTTAAAATTGCTCCTTTCAGGGTAGAAGGGAATAGTTTTAGCTTTTGGGGGTTAGTGGTGTAGTCATACCCTCTGCAGAGAAGGTCAAATTCGAACAGGAAGGCATCAGGATCCTTTGTGATCATCCCATGAAACGTTGGGATGCTCTGCAAAGGAATATCCTTCATGGGGCATTGGCCACTTAGTCGACTATGGGGTATTCCAATGTCGAGGTTTGACCTTGATGTGGTTGGTTTTCCATTTGGTCAAAGATGTGCCAATACTCTTCAGGGATTTCAGGGGGTGTTTTTCGAGTAAGTAGAGGATTAATAACCCGACATGGCTTTGGAGCACTGCCTAGATCTAGGATCAAAGGAGACCCTTGTTCAGATAGCTGAGGTCCTGCCTTAGCAGATCCATTGGTTTCTTCTTGTTCTTCTCTTAAGTTACAAGATTTTCCCTCTTGTAGAGGATCAAAATGTAATCCTACTATAGCTTGAAGACTCTATTCATATCCTCCAATTTGGCTTTAAATCTCAACATGAGCTACAAATGGTGAGTCTGCTACTTGAGGGATTATAGTAGGACGTCTTTTTCCAGTTATAGCCTGGAATCCCAATGATGCTTGAGACTCTGCTTTTCTCAAAATTTCGTCTATGAAGGTCATTCTCCCAAGGTTCACCGATCCCTTGGGTTTTGTGGATTTTGGAGGGGGGTTCAATTCTTTTTCTATTTTTCTTTTCCTAGTCATTCATAAAAATCAATTCCCATTTAAACTATAATCTTTTGCTGAGAAGTGGGTTGGTAAGCAAGCATTTTATGTGCTAGGTACATAGGTTCTTACCTCCCATTTTTAAAACCAAATTCTTTTACAGTAAGATAAAAAGGAAATCACTTTGGAACACTCTCCCCAGCAACGACACCAAAGTGTTGGTGCACTAAGATGTCTTTTTACAAACAATCTTAATTCCTACATTAATTGTCAACCTGAACCAAGTTTTTTTATTTCAAGAGTGTTAGCACTATATATGTAGTGAATTCATAGGTTAACTAATAACAAAGCGTTGCAATTGCTAATGACTATATTCTTCAAACTCAATCCAATCAACTTTGAAAGAAGTAATTCTGAAAGAAATTCATAAAGCACTCTGCAATTCTACTTAACCTATCATGGAAGCAAAATAGATCTAAATACAACTTGAAAAGAATCACACTTCATATTTTTAACTAGAATTGAAGCTAACTCGCTCACTCATGAAAGAGAACTGTAACAATTAACAACAAAGGTAATTGAACAAAAAATCCTAATTAAGCAGAAAATCCTAATTAAGCAGCAATTCTGAATTAAACAGTAATTCTGAATTGAACAACATTTTCGAATTAAACAACAATTCCAGATTGAACAACAATTCTGAATTGAATGGCAATTTCAGATTGAACAGCAAATCTAAATTGAACAGCAATTTCAAATCGAACAACAATTCTGAATTGAATAACAAACGATACAGGAATATCAAACGTTATCTAAATAGCAAATGGTTGTAGAATCATAAAGCGATTAATTCTATCTCTGAAATCTATGATAACATTACTTGAAAGGAACAATGATCTGAGCTGGAACTATCACAACCAATTCAATCAAAAGTATTACTCACATATAACACACGGATCAATCTAAATTTCAAATGAACAATAAATGAAAACTAAATCGACAATCCTTACAATAATCAAACACAATAGTGTCTTAACATTAAAAAGCAATCAAGAATGAACTAGAAAATATTATGACATAGGTGAAGTAGTAGATCTTCTCTTGACCGGGCCCAAAGCTGCCAAAAGTCTCTGCTAAGAGATACTCAGAATATAAAGATGAATTAAATGCAACCTTTCTTCATTAATATAAGTAACCAAGTTACAACATCCAAAATAACAGTATTATATGTCAAAAAGAATAATTACAAACTTTGTAATTTTGAATTCTATGCAGTTTTGCCTTTCAGCCTTATATATTACATTTAGAAAGTAACTAGATAAAAGTGAATCCTTGGGATCAGGGGATCCTAATGATTTCGTTATACTTGATATGATTTTGTCATAAAATAGCTATTGGTTTGCCCAGTCTTCTGCTATCCTGCCTTGCCTCTGACGTTGTCTCTTTCCATTATGAGATACTGCCATTCTATCGATTGGGCAACCATCACTCATTTCGTGACTTCTACACATAAAGATAGTAAAAATCAGTTTTTCCTGCTTAGATTCATCTAATTTGTTACTGATTAATTTTACCCGACTTTAGCTATTATTTCCTCTACTTTTACTCATAAACATAGATAATAATGTGAGGATGAGTGCTAAATAAAGTGATTACCAGGGAGAAAACATACATTTTCTTGACCCAACAGTCACAAGATTCAAAATGTCTCTTGTTTTTCTAGAATTTTTGTCCTCTTCCACACAATCCAAAATTTTATATCAATCTTGATTTGTCTTAAGTGTTGCTAGAAAATCCATACCAATCAAGACATCATATGACCCTAGGGTAAATATATTTAATATTATTGTAATTCTCCCTCCCACCCCCTTAAACCTTGTCAAGTTGTGGGAGGTGTTACATATTAATTAACCCTCCCTCCATGGTATGTTATGAATACGAGGTTAAAAAATCATCTTACTTTGAAGCTTGAGGAATTAGCTTCTAATATCACCATTGTATATGACTCATTGAGATCTTTCTAGCGATATAACTTCCATCTAAATCTGACACCTAGATTAAAAGTTACAACCATTTGAAGTTAGACTAACTAGTTAGCACTACATAAGCAAGAACCACCATGTGGAACTCACACATGACCTATGCGGACTTGCCATATCATCCCTAGCAGTCCCACACCTCTCATGTTTCATATCACTTGTACAAAATGGCTAATTGGTTACTAACAAAATGACTAAAATTTGCATATAAACGACCATTTTTTAGTCGATGATCAATAGTAGGTAATTTACAGTATCTTATAATGTGGCCAACTTTTAGTCGTATTTAGCTTAATTATTAATTCGTTTCCTCAATTTTATTGTCTAGTAGTATATTTATTTATTAATCTAGTCATTAATTTAATCATTGATTTAGTCATTAATTGCCACAATTAATGACCAAATACACAACAAAATATACTACTACATGATCACCTAAGGAATCCAAATAATGACCAAAGAAGTATCACCAAAATGTTGGTCGTGTTATAATTCACTATAAACTAGCAGCTAATAGTCATATATATGCAAATTTTAGTCATCATTTGAAACCAATTAATGACCAAAGAAATATGACTAAATTTTAGTTGTGTTATACGATATTGTAAATTAGCTACTAATAGTCATATATATGAAAAAATTAGTCATAATTTGTAATCTCAAATTTATCATTTACATTAGTCATTTATCCCTTTTTGTATTTTCATATTCGTTATATAAAAAACTAATTGAGTAGTTTATATTCATTTCATTTACTTTCATTAATAATCATTATAAAAGACTAATTATTCATTGTATATTAATTTTATATGTTTTCATCATTCATCAATATAAGCTACTAATTTAGTAGTTTTAAATTAATTTTATGTGTTCATTATTAATTAACATAAATTAATTAGTATGACTTTGCAACTAAATTAAAAAATGTCATACAAAGTGCATGTTCATTTTATATGAAAATGAAATTTAAGTTGCATATGTTAATTACAATACTAACTAATGTCAAGTACAACTATAAATAATTTCACCCACATAAATTATATGATATGAAATATCAAGTATTACAATATGAGTTTCCAACTTAATATTGATTGGACTACAATTTACACATGAAATATTCTTTCATCACTTCAAAACATTATCATTGTGTTGCCAAGACATTATGGGTGAATTCACCAATTCTAAAGACTTGACCATCATGTGTGTCTTATGCGAGATATTGGCTTTAAGGGTGTCACTATATCGATTCTTTTCTCTCTCTATTCCTACATTTGTCGCTCCAGTGTTTTTATTCTCCTCTTTCTTCAATTCCCATTGGTTTTGTATTCCAAATTTGAACCTTCATGGATGAAAATCAAACATGTTATTTTTATCACAAAAATAATTCCCTTTAATAAATATTTCTGCAACTAAAACTTCGTAGCACACATTTTATATGTTTTTTATAATGTGTCTAAGATTGTTCCATTAATGGTTATTTATTCATTATAGATGTAGAATATTGAAATGGATAAAATTGTTTATTCAAACAATGTTAATGTTGGGTTAGAGGGAAAAATGATCGATTCAATGGCAATTGTTGCACAGTTGCAAACATGTTGAAGGCATTTTTACTGTTTGGTGAAAGTTGGCTAGTAGAAATCTTTAGCCTTTGTACTTTTTCTCTCAAAACCTCATTCAAAGTTGCATAGCAAATAAAGGATGTTTAATAACTCATCACAATATAAATAAAGTAAGATATATTGAAAAATACAAAAAAAATTATCATATCGAGATGCATCTTGTAAGGAGAGTCATAAAGTCAAATATAAACAAACTAGAAATAAAATCATTAGAAAAAAACCATATGCAATTATGATTTAGACACAAACGTTTCTTCACAAAAAGTACAGATTGCATAAGAACAACAATATTTACTTGTAACATCCAAATAACAAGGATCCACCTAAATTAGTACTGGTTTCTATAATAGTGTGGGTTTCATAAATTTCACTTAAACACTTCAGAAAATAGATGAGGTGCACACTAGGAAACCTATGAAGGTGTTTTTGTTATATTGATAAAACTATATGCACCATTCATTAAAATAAAAGCAAATTTATCAATATATGTGAATAGTGCACCACCACCGCCACCACCATCATGATCATCATTAATGTATTACTAACGTATATCATTAATGTTCCATAATCCAAGAGGGGTGGATCAAAATGAACTTTAATTATGTTTCTAATGGCCACCCTAGAAAGGCAGGATTAGCAGGGACATCCCAATACAACCAAGGAAAATTTCTAGCTAATTCTACCAATGCTTTAAAGTTGAAAACATACTAAAAATTGGTAGCGGGTCAAACTAGACACAAATTGGAATCAAATGATGACTTGGTTTATGAATCGGTTTACTAAATTATTACAAATATGAAAATTTTATTGAAACAAATATATCTTTGTGTACATAAATGTATATCCAATATTCCAAACCATCAGAGACAAAAAATACAAATTTTGCTCATGTATATACCATGTAAGGGTGAATATCAGTTGGATTTCAGGTTTGAAGTGGATTTGTTTAAATTGATTCTATTGAATGAGGAGATTAAGGTCAAAACATTCTCCTTTGTATTCAAAATTAACTCAGGGTTTCAAGGGAAACAAATTACAAACCATAACATGTAATGGTTGTGCACCAATAACTTGTAAGCTTCAAATTAATTATTATAATTATCAAGATCTAAAATACTAGACCTTATGTAAACTTATACCTTTTGTTTACATGGATGAATTTGTGCCAAAATGAAAAATAGAAACTAGAAAATAGATATAGATATTTTAGTAAACTAGAGTTTCTTCACCCTTGACTACCTGGGCTCCTACTCAATGCAAGAAGCGGTAGGCACAAAGTCAATCTTACCACCAACACAATGAATTTTAAATTGTACAGGAAGTGGTTTTCCAACTCTCTCCAAATAATCCTACAATTTCAATGCCTCATTTAAAGAACCCAACGTCTCTCATGAGCACTATTCAAACCAAGAATTTAAACCCCAAGCATAGAAGAATATTGGGTTGAACTTACTGGTATAATGATACCATTTCCAAAATAGTCTCTTCCTCATGTATATGGCAAGCAACATTCTATGAGAAAAAGTGAGTTGAATAAACAATAATTGAATAAATGATTATACATTTGATTCACAAGCCATTAGAGGCACACCCTTCAACAAGTATTTTCTAGCAAGGAATACAAAACTTGCAAGCAATGAAAATCATTGAGGTTCACAAAGTAAAAGAAGCCAAAATTTGAGCCATCTATAGTCACTCATAGTCAAGGACTTACAATCCAAGTAATTATTTCTAGTCATGAATGCCGATCATAACCTTAAGTGAATAAGTGTCAATCAAGCTACCAAAAAAATCACTAAAAAGGTAAAAATGGCTAATTTGTAGCTAACCATTTTAACATTATAATCCAAGCATGTGAGAACATTATGACTATTGTTCATAAGAAATAAATTTGGATGCCCCATATTATATAATGCCAAGGAAGGAAATGAAAGGAAGAATAAATGAAATTATTTTGCTAAGTGAGGATGGCCACCAGCTAGAAAGAAGAATTTTTTTAAATGACTTGTTTCTTACAATGGTAGAGGAGGAAAGCATAAAAATGGCTACAAATTGAATAAAATGCACAAGAAATCTTCAAACTCTGAAGGTAACTAGAAAAATACTTGGTCTTAAAGGTAAACCTATCTACAATGTAGTCTATCTTGACTGGCCAACAACTTAATGGAGTTGATTCAACCAAGACAAACAATAAACTTATCCAACAAATTTAAGTATTTTTTGCAGGCCAACGTCAATGACAAAAAAAGGCTCCATAGTGTGAAAAGGGAGGGTTTATGCATTCCCACGGAATTTTGGGATATTAGTGTCTTTGAAATTTTGATGTAATATTCAGATAGCAACACTACGCCCAATGATAAGCTTCAAAGAGCAACACTACTCCCAAGATTCCAAACCATTAGAGACAAAAAATACAAATTCTACTCATGTATATACCATGTAAGATTGAATATTAACTAGATTTCAAGCTTGAAGTGGATTTTTCATGGCATACAAATAAGAAACCATGACATGTAATAGTTGTGCATCAGTAACTTGTAACCTTCAAATTCAATATTCCAGTTATCAAGTTCTAAAAGACTAGAACTTGTGTAAACTTATACCCTTTATTTACATGGATGAATTTGTGCCCAATGGAAAAACATAAACTATAAGCTATATATAGGTCTTTTAATAAAGTAGAGTTTCTTGACCCTTGACTACCTAGGCTCCCACTCATTGCAAGTAGTGGTAGGCACAAAATCAATATGATCACCAACCCAATGACTTCATAATCGTATAGGATTTGGATTTCCAACTCTCACCAAAGAAACCTACAAGTTAATTGTCTCATTTGAATAACCCAACCACTCTCAGGAGAACTAGGCAAACCAATAATTTAATCCCTAGGCCCCGTAAAATATTGGGGTTAAATGACTGGTATAATGATACCATTTCCATAATAGCCTCTTCCTTCAGTTATCTAACAAGCAAATTTCTACTAGAAAAAGTAAGTTTAATGAACAATAATTGAATAAGTAAAACTAGCAAGAAGTGAAAATCGTTGAGGTTCACAGAAAAAGGGAGCCCAAATTTGAGCCATTTACGGTAACTCACAATCAATGACTTATGATCCAAGCAATTCTCTATAGTCATGGCTAACAAGCATAACCCTAAGTGAATAAATGTCATTCAAGCTACTAGAAAAATCACTAGAAATGTAAAACTGGCTAACCTATATGCTAACCATTTTAACATCGTAATCCAAGCCTGTGAGAACATGATGACTATTGGGCATAAGAAATCAATATAGATACCCCAAACAATACCATTCCAAGGAAGCAAATGAAAGTTAGAATGAATTAAATTCTTCTGCTAAGTGAGGAAGGCTAGTGGCTAGAACGAAGGAATTGTGTCAGTGACTTGTTTCTTGTAGTGGGAGAGGATGAAAGTGTAAATCAAGCTACAAATTGAATCGAAATGCATAAGAAACCTTCAATATCTAAAGGTAACTAGAAAAAGACTTGGTATTATAGGTAAACGCTACTATAATGTAGTCTTTCTTGATTGGACAACAATTAAATGGAAGTGATTCAGCTAGGACAAATAATAAATTTATATAGAAAATTTAAGTATTTTCTATGGGCCAATGCTGATGACAAAAAAAAGGCTCCACTTGTGCAAAAGGAGGCTTGATGCATTCCCACAGACTTTGGGGATATTGGTATCTTTGAAATTTTGATGTAATATTAAGAGAGCAACAATATGCCCAAGATTCCAAATCATCAGAGACAAGAAATACAAATTCTACTCATGTATATACTATGTAAGGGTGAATATCAGTTGAATTTCAGGTTTGAAGTGGATTTCTTTAAATTGATTCTACTGAATGAGGAGCTTAAGATCAAAAAATTCTCCTTTCTATTCAAAATTAACTTAGGGTTTCAAGGCATACAAATTACAAACCATGACTTGTAATAGTTGTGCATCAGTAACTTGTAAGATTCAAACTCAATATTCTAGTTATCATGTTCTAAAAGATTAGGCCTTATGTAAAAATATACCCTTTGTTTACATGGATGAATTTGTGCCAAAAGAAAAACCAGAAACTATAATCTATATATAGATATCTTATTAAACTAGAATTTCTTCACACTTGACTACCTGGGCTCCCACTCAATGCAAACAGTGGTAGACACAAACTCAAACTGATCACCAACCCAATGACTTTGCAATTGTAAAGGAAGTGGATTCCCATCTCTCACCAAAGAAACCTACAAGTTCCATGTCTCATTTGAAGAACCTAATGTCTCTTATGAGCACTAGGAAAACTAAGAATTTAATCCCCAACCCTAGAAGAAGATTGGGTTGAATTGACTAGTATAATGATACCATTTCCAAAATAGCCTCTTCCTCCAGATATATCGCAAGAAAATTTATACTAGAAAAATTGAATTGAGTAAATACTAATGGAAGAAATGAATATACATTTGATTCACAAACCATTAGAGGCAAACCCTTCAACAAGTAATTTACAACAAGGGCTACAAAAATTGCAAGCAGTGAAAATCGTTGAGGTTCACAAAGAAAAAGGAACCCAAATTTGAGCCATCTATAGTCACTCATAGTCAAGGAATTATGATCCTAGAAATTCTCTACATTCATGCCTACCAAGCATAACCCTAAGTGAATAAGTCTCATTTGAGCTACCAAAAAAATATTTGGAAAGGTAAAACTGGCTAATCTGTCTAACCATTTTAACATTGTAATCCAAGTATGTGAGAACATTATGATTGTTGATCATAAGAAAGGAATGCCGATGCCCCATCATATACAATGCCAAGGAAGGAAATTGAAGGTAGAGTAAATGAAATTATTCTACTAAGTGAGAATGGCCAAGAAATAAAGTAGGAATTTTGTTAGTGGCATGTTTATTGTAGTGGAAGAGGAGGAAATTGTAAATCAACCTGCAAGTTGAATAAAAATACACAAGAAATATTCAAGGTCTAAAAGTAACTAGAAAATGAGTTGGTATTGCAAGCAAAACTAGCTACAATGTAGTTTGTCTTGATTGGCCAACAACTCCATGGAACTCATTTAGCTAGGACACTCAATAAAACTTATCCAAAAATTTAAGTATTTTATGTGGGCCAATGTTGATGACAGAAAAAGGCTCCATGTTGTACATAAGTAGGCTTGATGTATTCCTACAGACTTTGGGGATATTGGTGTCTTTGTAAGTTTGATGTAAGCTTCAGAGAGAAACATTATGCCCAATGATCAGATTCAGAGAGCAACAGTACAAGAAATGATCTCACAAGCTTATTCCTTAATGCAATTATAGCATTGGTCCAATAATAGTATTATGGGTATTTCTTTGGAAACATTCTCAGTTCATGAACATGAAACCAGGTATGTGGAACTTGACCCACGATTCACACAATAATTGTAGTACAATTGACTGCTAAACTATTTAGTTATTGTACTAGTCTACTAGATCTAGTCTTGACCTTATAGTAAGACCCAGAAAGCAATCCACTTGAGAGCTTCCTGTTTTTACTTATTGTTGACTTATTGTTGGTCAGACTAAATGAAATCATCATTGTTATCCTAGTATGGTCTGCTACCTTTTAAAATACCAAAGAGGGTTGTCACTGCTTCATAGAATGACTACTTGTTGGACAATTTCCCTAAACATCCTTAGGATAGGATTAAGGTGGTGTTTCTACCCTAAGTAGCCTTGGGAAGGAAAAACTAACGTCAAACCATGTCCTAGTGTGCCTCCGGTAAGCCACAAGAAATTGATAGGGTTTCCACAGTGAGTCTATTTGCTCATTTGTCCAAAGTTATGCCTTTGTGCCTCAGAAATGACGTTTTCTTCCTTGATCCTATCAGCTAGGATGTCACTGACCAGGTAGCTCTCATATATAGCCTTTGTTTCTTCAGGATATCTATAGAACTAGCACGTATTTCCATAAACCAAAATTTCAGTGAGTAGATGAGCCTTAGGAAATCCACTCCTTTCTTACCAAGTCAAATCTCATGATTTATCTCGCTATAGAGAAAGCCTCAGTACCTCAAGATATCCTCAAAATTATCCCTTACTTCGTTGAATCAAAACTTCGATGACTAGATAAGCTTCAAGAACGTCCTCTACTACTCTTGAAATAGAATTTATTGATCAAGAAAATAACCATAGAGAAATTGATTCCTTTCTTACCAAACCAAACCAAATATGTTCCAAAATATTGTGATGGAAGAGGACAGAGAGAGGAAGAATAAGTGGTTAAATGAGACTTCAAAAATTTACTAAGACTAATAAAAATTATTGTTTTTAATCTCTTCACTAGTACTAAAAAATTCCTTGGCATTTTCCTCACAGAATAATGATGTTCTATTTCCCTCTAAGACTGTCAATAATAACCTAATGACGCTAATAGTAAAAAGGTAAGTTTCAAGTGAGCATATCAAATAAATATTGATTACAAGGGTTGTTTAAGCCATATTTCTTAATTGGAACATGCAAAAACGAATATAGATACAATTAAATAAAAAATACCCAAAATGAAAAAAGTATTTCTACATCCAAACAACCATGCTAACAATAGGTGCGAGACAAACACCAAAAATATATTTTTTATACTCAAATATCATGGTTGTTCACCAATGACACAAACAAAAATTAAATAGGATTACATGTGATATATTCCTATGCATATAGTCTGGATGTAGTATTTTCAAGAAAAAGGTATCATCAAAAGAGGAAAAAATATACCTTAGCAATATATCCAACCCACAGCGGGCACATGACACTTATCATTCATTTCTTCCTTGAATAAATGAGATGCAAATATATTATTATTTCAACTTCCTTTCATAAGCCTATACTGAAGTTTCTAAGCTTGTTTAGAACCCTTTTTTGGACGATCCTAGAGAAGTATATCTTTAAAGGCCTTCAATAAATATAGAGGAACATAAGACTCTCCAAACTAGTATTTGTTTCCACTACCTTCAATCTCTTCAATTTTTCTACCATGTTTGAAAACAGAGATAGGAATGCCTTTCAGGTTTCCATATTCCAATAAATTCTTAGCATCACCAACTTGATATCTTTTCCCACAGAAGGTATCATTCCTAAAAGAAACATCCTCTTTATCCACAACCTTACCATTAGGAAAATGATCTTGTGGATATAAAAGATCTTTCCATTGATATAAGCATTAATATACGTAAATTGTAAATGTGTTCAGTAGGTTACAAATGAAACAATTTCATATCTTAAATTCCTTAAGCCGTTTGCATGTGCATATCAGATTTTTGAGAGAAGTTGAATATGAAAAAAAATATAGAGAAACACAAAGTGCAAGCAGTGACATAGTCCTAGACCTTCCAAAAATTTCCCTCCAAGTATAGTGTCTACATCTTCTAGGGATATCACAATGGTCCTTCTGCATAAGAATTCTAGGTATTCTCACTAATTCACCTAGAATGAAGCAAATTGTGGTAACATTAGAGGGATATAAGATGAGATAATATTATTAATGTCAATTAGAATGTATTAATCAATGTACAAAAAAAAACACCTTGTCATGCAGATTACTTCGCTGTTGCACACGGTAACTGAAGTACTTGGGTGGAAAACTTTCTGGATTTACATTAAGCTCTCACATTCTTTGGAGCTACCATCACTATGGGGGAAATTTTTTTCTGAGTTCACTTTCCATTAAATCCACATTTTACAGCTAAGATAGTAGAACTTGTGCCTATATGACAAAAAAAAAAATTAGGGGGCCTATCATCTAGATGTTTAGTTCAATTTATTGCTAGTGTAATGAGTCAAATTCTCTTCTCAACCTACAAAACAAAAGTACAACACCCAACATGTTCATACTCTTCCTTTACATTGACAATTACAAAGTATAAAGTTCCCATGTTCAATCAAAATGTTATGAAATAAAACATGTAAGAATATTGAAAAAAGAGGCACATTTTTTCCCAGATAAATAGAATGCAAGAAAACTTCACTTATTAAGAAGGTATCAACCCAGAAAATGCTTTTGTTTTAGCACACTTTATACACTAAGAGTAAAAATTCTTATATGTACTAAAAATGGTGCACAAACTTAGTATAAGAGGTCAGTTGAACTAGTTAAAACATGTTTTACGTGATCCATCCTTTGTCCCAAGGTGAAGTTTGGAAATCTCACCTGAGATAATTCCCGAGAGCCCTATCATTATGGGCCACTCTCTTATGGACATTATCCAATAGGAACTCTATATAGGGATCCATATTATTTCATTCGACGAGTAGGGCCTACTCCCTTCTCTCTTCGTTGAACCCACACATATGTCTAGATGTTGTTTCTTCACTATATTTCTTCCACTTCCTAGGGTTCTCCCCCTCAAGATAACATACTTGTACACCCAAATTATATTGTTTCATTTTATATTGTTGTACTTCTTTTAAATTCCATTTCATCCCATCATATGGGACTTTTGTACCCACTATTTTTATATGAGCTTCTCATGAATGGCTCATAATCTCTAGTCCATTTTACATATTTTGGTCTTCCATGGACATTAATATAAATTCATTTCATTTATTTATTTGAAGGTTAGTGGCCTAAGTTGCATGGGCCTCATATGGCTTAATGTATTTTTTTTGTACCTTATTACACTAGGCACTACCATCCCATGAAAAATGTTTTCCTTGAATTTACTAATCTTCTAGAGAAAGCACCTCTCTTCCTGAACAGTATGTAAAGAATATCAAACTATGGTTTCAAAGGAAACTTTGGAAAGAAATACTATCAATACAACCTAAAATATTCTCACATATTATTCATTGTTCAAATGCCTATATTGGGGCAGTCAAATACAAGCATATTACATAGCTCATTAAATTTATGAAACATACATAATTATTTTCCTTCACATCCTTACATTATCTGAGACATTTTTCTAAATTCTAGCATACTTCATTTTTACTTGTAACTTATCCAACTTTCCATGTCATGGATTTTTTATAGCCATTTACTAATCCTCTAACTATAGAAGCTTCATTTGGATCCCTTGCTGATGGGCGTAGAAGGTTCAATTAGATCCCCTAATGATGGGCATAGTGTCCACTTGAAATGTTGGGACATTTCTACATTATAACACACTTCATATGTAGAAAGTATGACACAATTATGGCTAGCAATGAAAATATACATACTAAAATCATACTAATTTGTCAATGGATTTGACAACTGATCATTTTTTCATTTTCATGTTCTACTGTTCTCTAAATTACATTGATCATTCAACACAAATTTAAAGAAAAACATCAACCTTATATATGCTTGAAACATATGAAAAAAAATAGATAGTGAAAATGGGAGCAATTAAGCTCCAAAATGTCATATGCACATCCTTGAATGTATCATATCTTCCTTTGAAAGACTTAAACCTAGTAATTCATAATGTACAAAAAGAAAAATTAATTTTTTTTTATAGAAAGCCAATATAACGTCACAACAATAGCTTGTTAGATAATCCAAATTCTCAAAAGTCATAGGTCAGATTCATCTCAATGCTCAACAATGTAATATCCCTCCCCTTAATAATAAATAATAAATAATAAATAATAATAAATAAATCACTTAATAATAAATAATAAAAATAATAATCATAAATGATATTTAAAAATATATACAAGAAATAAATAAAATAATAAAAAATAAAATAGTAATAACCATACTAAAGCTCTAAATAAGAATAAATAGAAATAAAACAAGAAAACTATCAAAAAGAAGAAAATAAAACAAAAAAGCTAAAAATCAAAAGAAAAGTAAAGAAATAAAACAAGAAAGCTAAAAATCAAAAGAAAGTCGCATGTAGACACATGGAGTGTGCACATGTGGTTTCCCATCCAATGTTTGTTTTATTTATTAGATGGTAAGGAAGATGGGAGGCATTCCTACATTCCATCATTCCAAGATTCTATCTTTAATTCTCTTGGGAGAATGGTGTTCTAAGACATAGGAGTCACTGGCAGTAGTACGTTGCTTGAGGACTCAGGGGTGGCCAGTTGTAGAAAATCCTTGTGCAATTAAGCATATGGTTGGGTGGAGAGTCATCCCCAAAACCTTGTTGCCATTAGCAGACGTCAAACACCAATGGCACAGGTAAGTGCCACTCTAATTTAAATTTAATGTTAATTAGAAAGTTAATTACATATTTAATTTTGGGCTATTACATATGGTATCAAAGCTTAGGTTTAACCCTTAGGCCCTATGGGCATCTAAGAGAAAAAAAAGAGAGAATTCTTTTTTTTTGGATTTTTTTAACTCGACTTGTTTTGAAAGACACGAGATTGTTACTTCTGGGAGGCCGCATGTTCTACAAACCCTCACTATACACGTAAATTTTTTATTATTCAGTGCATACTGGCTGCATAGTTATATTTTGATGATTGTTCATTTTTGAAGTCATTCCTATGAGTAATTTCCATGACAAATCTTATCATGTACATATTTAAATAAAATTATGAATCTGTTAGCACTATGCGTTGTAGAGTTTGAAGTACAGTCACTCCATATATTTGTCAATCTAATGCCTCTTTCATATTTTTTGCAAGAGTTTTCTTTCCAATATATCTACAAGCATAGCCATTGAGGAAGGAAGGGCACCGATATACAAATCAACATGTACATCTTCTCCTAGTCTGGATATATCTGGAATCTTATTCAAAGTTTTATTAAATCTCGATTCTCTCACCATTGCTAATCTTAATATTAGATAGTTCATTTATTAAAGAAGTGGGAGTCTTATCATCACCAAATTTCTTTAAAAACAATTCTTTGAAAGCATCCTGGTTTGCAACTGAATTAGTAAGCAAGGATAAATACCATTATGCATCTTATCTTCAGAAGTATAGGGAAACAATCTACAAAGCACATCCTCATTTAATCTCTCACTTTATATGTATATAGAGGATATCTGGACGGTTCATCATTTAGGCAGGCAGTTTTATTCTCGCGCCATATATCTCCTGTCAGTATTAGTTTCTCTCAAAAATTCTGATCTTATGAGCCCATATCTATGGCTTCTATTAATTCTAGGGTTTTGTAGCAAAATAAAAACCCTTGGACTTTGTTATGCCCACACATTTTATTAATTGGCATTTCCATTTCCATCTCTTGAATAAGAAAGGGTTTTTCACCTGAACTTTTAAACTAGCTTTCCCAGTTTCTGGTTACAGATTTTCTCCATGCATTGTATCTTAGTCTTATGAAAACATATTTCAGGCAATAATCAATTTCGCATGCCTTCTATCGAGATAGACGACTACTAAAGCAGTTTCGGACCAACTGTTCAATTGGCTTTCGGAGATTCTTTTATTATGTATCTAAGATTGCGAGTTTTTAAGTTTGAGTTCTCGCTAAGCTGAGAAAATATAGCATGGCATAGTACTATGAATTGATAGAGTTGATCCTAAGGCAGGCAAGACTTGATTTTCTATTGTTATTGTAGCTATACATTTTGACGTAGAATGAATGGTTTTGTTACTCTAACCCCACATAGATTGGAAATGTCGAGAATTAATAAGAGCATCCACTCGTACCTTTCCATTTTGAGGGCGAGACACTTAACGCTCCTTGCTCCTAGCGAAGTTACTTATTTGGTGAAGGGGTGGACAAGCAATAAATACCTTGCTCCGACAGTTTTATGTTTAGAGGCAGGGATGACCCTCTCTTTCCTTTTTTTTATGGATGACTTATTTTTTTGTACTGGCTTCTGTATTGAACAGATGGGTTGGAGTTTTTTTTTTCTGGTCTTGGAGGTTATATTTTCCTCTATTTGAGATCAAGATCAATATATTCCCCTGTTTTCGTTTCTGCTTTTACTATTCTACGGCCTTTTCTCGGTATTGTTAATCTCATCGTTCATAGAAATTAAAGGTTTGGATATTTATAGCTAGAAAGAATAAGTTCTTTAAAAATTATTCAATATGTAGAATATGGTGCTGATGCAATTGCTAGCTCCGATGCTATGCTTATTGCATAAATAGCTCCCATAGTCCTTTCATTCCCCTGTTTTTTTCATTGAAAAAATAAGAGCTTTGTTGAAGGCTTTGTGTCTAACTGTTATTTGAAGATCAAAGGTAGATTTATTTTTCTAATCAAACACCAAATTTGCATCTTTCACAAGTTCTTTATTTTCCCTTCCCCTATCCAGACTGTGTTTTCACTTAAATATGTCTCAATTTATAAAATTAGATAGAGATCTCTAGTTCCGTATTTTATATTTCATTTGGAGAACGGATTATCTGATACTTAAAGACAATCCCGTGGTGTCGGAATGTAAATTTTATTTTATAGGTAAATGCTTTTGTTTGAGTTCTGGGAGCTATGAACGCCAGCTTTCATATTAACACATTAACACACCTTTAACATAGGGGTGGACTCTTACGAGATTTGATCTTTTTACTAGCCATGGGGTGCTTCCTAGTGTGGTATCAGAATGTTCCCAGAGCCTCATTAATTTTATTGTTGATGTGGAGGAAGACAAAATTGATTCAATATTTACTATTAATTTATGTATAGCTTCAACTAAATGAAGAAACTAAGTGGCAGGCTTAGTTTAATTGGAGCAATATACTAGTTAAATATTTGTCTTCTATTTGCATATCCTTTAGGAGTATTATACTGCCTTTAAGAGTATTATACTACCTCAACCTGAAAGTGAAGTAATTTATTTGTTTTAAGGTCTTGATTAATACCCTAGTGAACATTAGGGCTTTCCTATTGCACAAGTAGCTCATGGGCGTAGCCTGCCCGCACAGAATGTTGGCTATTGCTATCTTGTAAAAAAAATCACAAGTAATAGAACACGGACTTTCGCTATCTATTGATCTGATCATGTCAGCATCTAGGTTACAGCCATTACCTCAAATGAAGTGCATATCTGTTCAAAGTCCAAGCACCGAAAGAATTCAAAATGCTAAAAACATTATAGCTAAAATGTATTGTAGCCAATACATTTGTTCAAAGTTCCCTGGTTTTGTTTCAATCCTTATGTTGTAGTTAAATGTAAAACCCAGTAGCTATTAAAGCTTTGTTAAGGGTTGATATGGTGTTGCCTTCGCAGGTGCGTTTGCAAGCATGCCATCTTATTAATAAAATGATTTTATTTTGTGTTTTGGGGAGGGATAACCTTCCCAGCCATTCGATCCCATTTTGGGTCGGGTGGCAGTGTCTCTCCTTTATAGTGTGGAATATTTCTTTGGTTGTTTGATTTCTTAAATTTCTTTAGAGTAATCATTTAATAGCCATAAGAATCTCAAGATATATTCAATAAATTTCTTTAACGATTTATTTTGTTAAAAGCAGTCCATTTAATTCTTATAACATCAGTTATGATTGCTTAAACAGATACTTAAATATTTCACTCTACAACACAAAAATTCAATTTATCTTTATCCTTAAAAATCATGAATTTGTAGAATTAATATTGGTATGACATACAATGATGAATAAATTTTCTTTCAAAATTCAAGTACTTTTTTAACACAATAATGCCACAAATATTCTTAAGCTTTAGTCATTCGAATTTTGATTTTACATTGAGACAATTCTCTAAGTTTTATTCTAACATCATTATTACATTCTAACTCATGTTTTCAAGGGTTTTATACTACAAAATTTGTGATTGTTGATAATTTATGGTTTAAATATTGTGTTTATTGATAATTTATGATAAAATATATCTTATTAAAACTCATAAACTCTAATAATAAGGATAACTTATTATTAGACTCTGATAATAATTATTATTGAGTATATTGGTTCTTATTTTATGCTTCTTCAAGTGATAAATCTTGATATTGAGTTACAATAGTGTTTTATTTCTCGTACAAGGTCTCTATATCAACCTTCTTTTCTTTTTTACAATTCATCAACTTTCTTTTCATTACATTTTGATAACTGATCTAGCTTTGGTAGACTAATATACTTTTAAACTAAGTACAGCCAGCTTATTTATTTAGAATCATTATAAAAGTATGATATTAGAAGTGAAACCTAAAATTCCTAGGGTATTACCATTTATTTTGGAAGATCAACTATAAGTGTTTGGCTGGTATAAGTTAAAGTTTGATGCACTCATTAGTTCTTCATTGGTTTTTCTCATGCATCATTATAAACAACAGCGTCTTTGGTTTGAATACCAGCTCTTTCCTCTGTGATTCTCTGCTCTCATTAGAATCTCATTACATGGCTAAACCACTATCTCATTTTCTTGAGTTGTTTGTATCATTTCATAAATGCTATTTCATAAAATGAAAAGTGTTATAATCAACTACAACGGTTAAAGGTGTGACATAGCTCGCTCCATTACAACCATATAACAAAGCGAAATTCTAAATGAGTCACATAATTAAAGGCATATAGTTTTGTTATGACTCATTAATTCATTGGAAAAGTATATAATCTTGTAATACTTAATGGTGATAATCTACCCATATTTGACGATGTGTAATTCTCTGAAAGATTGCACGATTGATATGGTATACTGGCATGTTTTTATGGAGGAACAAATCTTTACTGCTGGTGTAACTACTCACCACCAGTTCATTTTAGTTTACATAGCACTTGAAGTATTTCATTAATTTGTCACCAATTAAAGTGCTCTTAAATAATGAAATCTGTCCCAATTCACAATGGATAAAATCTGATATCTTATTACCTTTAGATGATCATTGTTCACTTGCATCTCTTCTTTATTCAATCTGATCTAACAGTCCATGTATGCTGATCATATTATTCACTAATTATTTGGGTTGGATTACTGTTCTCATTGTCCTTTAGCAATAGCAGTGGCTTGGTATTTCTCTGGTCTATTATTACAAGAACACAACTCTCTCAATATGATCTTGATGATTAAGATGTTGTGAACCCATTTGGAGTGATTACTTAGCTAACGCAGACTAAGTCATGTTTTATGGTTTGAACGTTATGATACATCTAAATCGTACCCTATGATTTCAGTTTAGTTTTGAGTATAAGTTACACGAGGTTTCATGATTCAAGGTTAATTGCATATAGTGGATAAAAGTTGTCTAAGGAGAAATGGAAAGGAGAAACTTGAAATTTTTTAAGGATGATAATTAATGATAGCTCATGTGATTATGGCCAACATGAATCAGATGCTTAAGGTGGTAGAGAAGAAGTATCACAACAAGGGTAAGAAATCAATAAGAAGAGGTAACCTATTTTGGAACATAATGGAAGAAACATAACTTGGTACTCTAAAGGTATCACTATAAGGTCTATCTAAGGATGATGCACATAAAGAAGAAAATATTGGCAATCAACTAATGAAGTTGAATAAGCATGGTAATAATGAAGGACATTTTTATGGAACCTGGATGGTATGATAACATATAATGTTTGGAGAAGATAAGTTGTGTGCATAAAAACATCTATAACAATGGGAGAGCCACATGGTAAAGTTTTTCATAGGTGACTAAATATATGAGTGAATTATGGATAACAAGACATATGATCAGGCAATTTTACAAGCAGATTACATTCGGTAGCTATCTTAATGAATTTATTACCCAAGTTGGGAAATAGTAACAACATTTCCAAGGTATATCAGTGCTATAGGAGAGGAGGAGGAGAAACCACAATGACTAGAGCTGAGAAATTAAAGTCAATTTAATAAAATAGAATGAAGTGAAGAAACTTCCATTTTTGAAGCCAGTAGACATGGAATAGTAGGAAATCAAGACAGGGAGAAAAATATAAATATATCTCTCTATATCGGGTAGGAGGAAATGAAGGGATGTTCTATCAAGAAGAAAGTTCTTTTAAAGGTATTAGAGTCTTTTATGATAAAGAAATCAAATGGTATTGAGATACAAACTTGACAAACTCGACAAGATAAGAAAATATGTCTGTGGATGAAGTGCTAATTGTTAAATAAGTCAACATGGATCAACAAATCCTCGTGCAAGTAAATTAAGCATGATATAAAATTAAATCATAATGAAATAATATTTATATGCAATTGCATATAGCAGTATTGGAATCAGTAAACCAAAGGGTAAATGGATGTAAATCAAGGAATTTTAATTTTGAGATAGATGATGATGGAATAACTAGTAATATCTTAAACAATGAATTTCACCAGAATTTCCTTGGGGAAGGAAGAATATATAACGAGAGATTAAGACCCAAGATGATGAGGCTCATGTGAAATTTAATGATGTACTTATATGATTATATCGTTGGTGTAAATGATCAACTACCTAGTAGAAAGAGGTGGAAATGATTATTGAAAAGTAATTGACAACTTGATGAAAACATATTGACGATGTTTCATAATATCATGGTAGCAGGATAAAGATGTACGTATGGTTCTTATAGTGTTAATTTATCCATATGATGATAGCGATATGCATAAGTATTATCACATTATGTCAAGGTATATTGACATATTCATTTACTACGTGATGATAAATATTTAATGTTGAATACTCATGATGGATATAATATGCATACATAATAGTTATAACAATGTAGTATGAGGTTTACTGACATGTGGTTCATTTATGTGAAGTAATGATATGTCTTTGATATAATTATGTTGATGGTATAACTGAAGCATGCGATAGTTGTGTACAAATTTATGACATGCATAAGCATGCAATGAATTATAATGTTGTGATTAACAATGATGAATGTTTTCTTGATGACATGCAAGATTTGGCATGTGGATTATTTTTTATGATACTAAGATGGTATGTGTGATCCATTGGGTGCATGTTGAGGTGTGATGATTCACAAGACTCCAGAAATGGGCCGAGAGGGCCGGTTTATATGATGATATCGTGCAAGCCCATACGAATGAGGGAGAATAAGTAACACCATATGGGCTAGGGACAAAACTCAATCAACATTACATATGCCAGTGGTTCCTTTGTCTTGTTTATAGCTCTTGATGGATAGCTCTTGAAGGGCTATGGGACCATCTTGAGGAGGCCAAGTGCTTGATGTTCTAAGCTAGGTGCCTGTTATTGGATTGGGATGCTGAAGTCTGGAAGGGATGTAAAGGACTTCGATGCCTGGGGCTGTGCACCTTAGTAGTTGTGGAGGGAGTGGGCCAGCCTTGCGAGATGCCTAGAGTCATTGAGTACTATACCAGATGTACGCCTTGGGGCAAATGAGGTTTGAGTTAGGCACAAGCCTTGGGGCCAACCTTGGACTAGGATACAGACCGGGTCAAGCTTATGCTTGGTGCCGAAAGTGGGAAAAATGACAGAGATTCCTTGAGATTTCTTGGGGTGTTGGGGACTTTTGATGTCTGCTAGTTATACTAGTTCAACAAAGGGTGTTGGCAACATGAAGCAAATAAAAATAAATAATAAATAATAATAAAAACATAACTTTGGGACGAAGTTCCTCAAAGTGGGAGAGTATGTAATATCCCTCCCCTTAATAATAAATAATAAATAATACAAAAAAATAAATAATAAAAATAATAAATCATAAATGTTAGATAATAAATTAGAGGAGATCTGGGATGGGTGACCTCCTGGGAAGTCCTGGTTACCGGGTGCAAGCCCCGGAAGTGATGATTGATGCTATGTGATTCGTTCTCCACATTTCACTAGTTTCAATCCCACTTCTTCACCCCTGTGAGCATTGTTAGCACTTGATATTTCACCTAGGCTGAGATAGACAAATCTCAAAGCTACATCAAACCATTTCACCTCGTAGCTAGCCCTACGAGGTATGAGAAGGCTCTCTCGGGTCAAACTCAGTGGATTTTTCAATGGGAAGAGTTGACCAATTAGAAACACTGATTTTAGGCTAGTAAACTGATAAGGAGGGTTGATTTAAAGTTTTTTGGATTTTTGGTGGCAATTGGAGGGAGTGCAATTCAGGGTGCGGGGATTGAGCTCAGTTTTTGCAGGTGGTTCTTTGGGGCAAGGTAGGAGTTTGTGCTGATGCCTTTAGCTGAGATGGGTGATCAAGGAGGAAAGAAGAGAAGCTAAAGAGGGAAAACAATGAATTTGAATCCTCTCTAGACAGTGGAAAACATAAATATTAAACAAAATTGAAAGCTGAGCATGGCATGCATGAATTCAATCTTTATCACTTCTTTTGTTTAATTAGCAGCAAGAGAATAAGAGATGGAACACATAAACACACTTATAATGACAAGTAGGAAACACATCATCAACACAATAATCCACAAGAATCCACAATGAAGTCTGCAAAACCCCGGCCTTCCTTTTCCTCAAATTGCAGAGATACAAGTAAAATATACAATAGAGCTTCTCCCTCTAGAGTCCAACCATGAAAATGAGTAAGAGAAGGCATAATATAGAAGGTCTAACTCCTTTCCCCACCTCTAGGGGTCAAGCTTAACTTCCTAGGAGCTGTTGCAACTAATTCTAAATCAATCACTAGATAATAGGCCAACTCAACAACTTGCCTCTAAAACTTAGGAAACCTATCCATGCATTAAATATTTACTATTTACATCAAAGAATCTTCTAGAAGTCGTAAAGAAGAGTAAAAGTATCTAATGCCGTGAAATTTACACAAGAATCCATCATTTACATGCCCAAATAGTCAACCAAGGTGAAAACAGTGCTTTGCTGGCCGAACTGGTCAAAACTGGCAAATTTGCCTGAGTGGTCGCGCCCCTGATCTTGACTGGTCGCGCCCCTTTGCAGCTCTGTTTGAGGGCCTTCCCAATGTCCAAATCAGGTATAGGATAGCTCGTTGGAAATTTCTGGGAGTCTACTTTCCAACCCAACTGGAATTTCTGAATTTGGAGTTGATTTGACCCCTCAAAAATCAAATCTACCAAGACTGCTTTCTGCAACTCAAAAAAGGGGCAGAAAGTCAAAATTTGCCTGTATTTTGAGCTTTTGGGCGCCCAAATCTTCAGAAAATTTGACACCCTTCCATAGGAAAGTGTATATTTACATGACAAATCCAAAAATGTAGAGTTTTCCCCGTTTTGAGCTGTCCTCATGACTGGTCGCGTACGGGGTGAGACCACTCGAATGGCCAAAACCTGTAAAATTCCCAAAAATGCC
>APFE031554350.1:0-10497 GCA_000404065.3 Pinus taeda
AACTCATTAAAAAGAAAAATGCAAACATAGATACACTCAAAAAACGGCTAAAGCTACCAACTACTAAACATCCACAAACCAAGGAGATTTTTGAGACACTTAATCAAAAGGATGAGATGATGAACTTAATCATCTAGTTGACAAATCAACTAAGAGAAATGGAGACATAAATAGATAAAATGGTACAGGAGAAACAAGCTAGCAAACAAGCAGTTCCTATTACTCTTATTCCCATAGGAGCTATAGCAACAACCACATCAAGAAAATCAATATCCCATCCCACTAATGAGGCCAGAAAATTGATTCAAGCTATGGAAGATATGTCCATTCACTCAACACATATTAATAAGCTCAAGGAGAAAGTGAAGAGCTTGAAAGATGAAAATAAATTAGCAGAGGTAATGCATCAAGATCAGAAACAATAAGATCATAGATTGAATGACATGATCCACTAGCTAGAAAACGAATTGTCACTAAAGGAGAATTTGGCTCAAGCAACATTTATGGGCCAATATCATTGACTCAATTAATGATATTTGGCCATCTATACAATTAATATTTGAACAAAAATATTTAGTGAAGGGCGCTAGTGAGGCAATTCAGAAGGTAAAAGTAGATCTTGGGGAGAAATCAGAGGAAGCATCTAAAATAATAAAATTTCTAAATTATGAAAACAAGCATGAAATATAGGAGCATGGGATAATTGATAGAACGGAGACTATTCTAGAAGTAAAGAAAGTTATTTCCAAGAGAAATCTAATGATACATCTTGAGGAGAAATGTCAAAACATGAAACTTGCAGTAAACAAGTTTTTCGACAAGTTTGAAGTATTGAGACTGAAGGGTCTACTTAATGCTTTGGTAATCAATGATAAACTGATGAAACATGAAGACTATGATAAGAAGATGAAGGATGTAGCTAGAGAAACTTCCAACAGTTCATTCATGAAAGGTGTGCCCATAGGAAAAGTGCTCCTTTAGACTTTGGAAAACTTGTTTTACCTCTAGCATGAGGTAAATCACCTGTTTGTGAACAAGCCTACATTTGCCAAATATACAGAAGGATATGAGATTTACCGAAGGATGATGAAAATCAGACTCCTAGATGAAGAAACATGGGAAAAATGGTGTGACTTACTATAAAGGATGAAAAAAGAGAATCAGGTGAATGACAAACAGGTGAGAGGAGCAGACGGTGTGAAATAGCAGACAACGTGAAAGAGAATCAAATCTAGTAATAGCAATCAAATAAAAAGGGGCAGATTTCAATCATGGAAGAACAGGAATTGCACATGTTACAACAATTACAATTAGAGTTTGGAGATTCCTTTGTCTACAAACAAGGCTATGAATAGTGGAAGGTCCTGCGACCAAGATCCTACAAATTTTACCTAGAGAATCTCACGATGCTTCTAGCCCAAAGATTGTGGACATAACATCAACTGCAACTCAAACTTCAGCTACACCTCAAATTTCACATGCAACTCAAACTGTTCGAAACAAGAAAATTGAAAACAAAACAGTTGGCGTACAAACTGAATTTCCTAGTGCTAATCGAGAAGACAAGAATACACAAACCACAATTGCTAAGAATGAAATCATTCAATTAGGCAAAATTCAAATACATTTCAATTTCACAATTCAGTTAACCAAATTGAAATTACTAGTTAATTTAGCAAATCTCGTAAAAAATGAATCATACAAAGCACAAATAACTAAAACACTAAACATAGGTGAAGGTGAAGACGATGTAAACCTTAATGATGATCAACCTGAGTTGTTATTTGGTCCAGAAGTAAATGGAAAAAATCAACAAGGGGATATCCCTCCATTCTATATTAGATTAAATTTTCATGATAAAATCCTACATAATGCTATGTTAGATTACTCAATTCAAATGTCTTGGCCTCATTAAATATATGTCTGTAACTCTAGTCCAGTGCCCAACAAAGAGTATTGTTATGGATATAGTAGTTGTTGATATCCCAGCCAAGCATGGTATGTTGTTATCTCGCTCATGGGGAGAAATGTTACAAGGGTCATTTCAATTAGACATGTCATATGCTACCACTTCTATATTTGGTCAGCAAAGAATGCTTTACAGGGAGACCTTGATGAAATACATGGTAAGTAGTTCAGAAAGACCACCAAATTACCCTATTTATTCCATGCATTTTGATATCGACTCATTTATCTTATATAATTCAGACAATGGAAGGGATAAAATCACACATGTAGAAGGAAAACACAAAGAAAATGATAGTGAAAACATAACACATGAATCTCTATGGCATTTAGATTTTGATGGCTCTATAAATAGATTAGGAGCAGGAGTTGGAGTATGGATCTATAATTTAGAAAATGATCATTCAGAAGGACATGCTTTTAGATTAAATTCAAATGAACTAACAACATGGCAGAGTATGAAGTGTTAGTTCTAGCCCTTCAAATTGTAAGAAAACTAGGAGCTAAAATAGTTTCTATCATGGGAGAATAAAAACTCATGGTAAAACAAGTCAAGGGTTAGTACATTACTAATAACCCTAGACTTAGTTGTTATAGAGAAACCATCCTAGACTTGATAAATTGTTTCCTTGAAATTGATTTTGTTGTCATTCCAAGAAAGAAAAACATGCAAGCTCATCGATTAGCCACTTTTTCCAGCACATGCAAGTTACCCTTGTAGCCAAATCATCAGTACACAGCTGAGGTAAGACATAGACCAACCATACCTCATAATTTAAAGTATTGGCAAATTTCTTCATATGACAATAAAATTTGTGATTTTATGATTTATGAAGGAGAATTTCGAAATGGTAATATAGACAATGACTATACATCATATTATACCGCAAACAATGAAATAGATGTAAATAATGCGAATAAGCTGCATCCAACTAAATTCACCAAACTATAAATAAAACAACTGGAGAGAGTTGAAATTGAGGAATTAATGAGTGATGAATTTGAAGTTTTGAACCTCAAAGATGACTTTTTTCATAAGGGATTAGCCCCAGTGGAAGACCTCTTTGGGTCTAATGATGTTGCTAAAAAACCTAACATGGAGCCTCTAAGGTCCAATATAGAAGAATGAAACATAGGAACAAAAGAAAATCCTAAGCTTATCAAGATATCCAAGACACTACCCCAGCTCAAAAGCTGAAGTACACTAACTTGTTTAAAGAATTCCAAGATGTCTCTACCTGGAGTTATGAAGACCTCAAGCCTAATGATACCAGCATTATCCAACATAAGATACCAATTAAATAAGATCAGTAACCCTTTAAACAAAAGCTAAGGAGATAAAAAATGCTAGGGTAAATAAAGGGTAGGTAAAATAGGTTTTGGAATGCATAAGGTTGCTAACTCAAATGCACCTTGAACATGCTCAATCCTATGTTTCATGATCAGGAGGAATTATCAATGAAAGAGGACATTCACAAAAGTTATATATTACTTTGGGTATTTACCCAAAGGTTCTATATAATATTAGTCCCAAATATTAAAGTTCATTCACTAATTTCCCCTCATTCACTAAAACCCTTACATGCCTATTTTATTAATTCCCCCCCATTCATTTTCCCTTCACACTCATTCCCTAAGTTATTTGTTTCATAACTTACCCCTTATTTACATATTCCCTTCATTACCCCTTCATTACTTTTCATTCCCTAATATTTTTCCCCTCCTAGAAACCCTTGTTCCTTTGAAAATCCCTTTCCCCTTTACTCACTCCGCTTGATAAAGTCTAATTAAAAGACTTCTTTTAATTAAATTTAACCCCCACTTCATAACTCCCCAACCCTAACATATATTATTAAACCTATCATACCCCTCCGCATAAAATATCCCTGGGTCACACCATCATAACTCCTTATCTCTTCCATCCGTCTGATCATTATTTGTCAGATCTAACACCCAATAAGCATTTTCGCACACCCAACATCCGACCTTTAGAACAAAGGAAAGGTTGTGAAATGGGTGGTTTTATCTGTCCCCTCCCTTGTCACGCGGCGCCCCCACATTGCATCACATCCCCTAGCCCCAAACTAGCATACCACCTTTACGCGATGTGATAAACTATCAAACTACCTCCAAGCATTATGCGATAAACTACCAGGATCTTTAATTAACCGTCGTGCTATGAGAAAACCCGCTAATTCCCAAAGAAGGCGAAGTAACAAAAACCCTGAGAATTTTTTATTTCACCATTGTCACCGGACTTGTGAGAAACGAGCAAAAGCTATCACCAACCCGAAACAGAGCCCCTGCTACCACCTGGACCCTTGTGCAACTGAAATTCACTATTTTCTAGGTTATTCTAGTACTCTACTCCATCAATTGAACTCAAACGTTGATAAATTAAACCCAATCAATGGATTCTCAGAGTGTTCTAATTGTAAATCCTCTTGAACCCTCAATATAAAATGTCGAACACCTACCCTTGGCCGATAAATACTATAAAATTATTGGTACAATGACAAATTCCAACCTTTTGGAACTCCACTACTGGAGCCATGACAAATATGCTCACTAGGCTAATGATATCCATCTGTGGGAGTCAAACTTGCTTAAATACATATTGCCACAGACCTACCAGTTCCCTGAAATTATCAGACTATGAAAAAAAACTGTTTGCCAAATGAAAGAGACATAGTCACCCTAGCCCAAGAAAACCTATTTACTGTCACTGCTCAATCTATCAATCAAATGCTGCAAATTCAACCACAACCAGAGGGAGTTCCCTTCTCCATTGATACCCTTACTTATCTTAACCGAAAGGTAGACTTTCCTAAGAGGTATCAAATCTTCCAAACCTTCCACCCTGAAACAGCTCAAATTCCTAAAAAGAACCCACCATACTCTACTATCATGTTCCCAGAACAAACCAAGAAAATTGTTACCATGTTATGTTGTATATTAGGATACATTACTCATGAACATTTAGATGAACCCATCCTAGGTTTCCTCTCTATCTTTAGCCCAAACCAGCCTCCTTCTATAACCTTCAACTTTTCCCAATTCCTAGCAAACACGATGCATGTCACCTAGTAAAGCTTCCAGAAGAAGGAGCTTTCGAATATTCCTCAGTTTTGTTCCACATGTTTTTATATTTTCAATCAAAAAGGTTTGCAGTCATCCTCCAAACACTGGACACAGAGGGTAATCCCCAATCCATTGTCTTGTGGATATCCTTGATCAGAAAGGATTCCACAGAATTCAGTTACAAAGACTTCATTGATTGATTGGTTTATTTATTTATCTAGTTGTTAATATGCTAAGTAGTAACATTCATCCCAAAACTAGTGAAGATATAAAAAAAAAGGTATTATACTTATCAAATCAAAGTAAAAGAAGAGATTGGTATTTATACCAGAACCATACAGAAATCAGAGTATATGGAAGCCAAGTAATTCCATTCAAGCTTCCCAAATACCTCCCAATGAGGATATCTACTTTGGAATACATCAGAAAAGTCTTGAATTATGATGAGATCCATTTCCTCTCGGCCAAAAAGAAAACCCAATTCAAGATTAAAAACCAAATAGGGCCTTTCATATGTAACCATAGAAATTTTGGAAAGGAAGAAGACAGATGTTTACAAGATTTGAAGCTCAACAGTAGTTTCAAATGGTAGTATGACCCTTTGGGTATCATAAGCAATCTAAGATTCAAATTCAAATTGACCTCTTTCATTCACGAACAAAAACCTGAAATGGAAAGGTAATCCAACCAGTTAGAGTGGTTGGAAACCACTTTAGAGGAGGTGGATAAACAGGTTGATACTAGTTCCATCCTGCATCCTCTAGACCCACAAGACAAAATTTCAAAAGGGCTAGAGAAGAAGGATCCTAATCAGCTGAAACCACATCTGATACTAAATTTACACTTATGAGTAGAAACAAAACAAAGCTAAATCTAGTAATCGAGTATGGAAATACATTTGAAGCAGAAACATAGATTATCATGAGGGTGATTCACCCTCAACACATGTAGAAGAAACATCTATGCCCTCATCTTCTATTGCACAGATCATGAAAAGTAAGAATAATGTAGAGGTTTCATCATCTAGAAAAACAGTGGACAAAGAGAAAGATATCATGGAAAGTTACAAAGAAATTAAAATCATAAATGAGGCATTAAAAGCTACAATATGTACACAATACTCGAAGCAAACTCTGAGTGATCAGATTAGGTTACTTTTAGCTTTTGGCCTAAAAACTAGGAGGATGCAGATGACCTTCTTATAACCAGAGGTAAAGGCCCCAAAAACATCAGAATATTACAAGAAAACAACCTTTGAAATTCATGCTCAGGATGTGCATCCAATTGACTAGATTGAATTTCATAAATAGGAAGGAGAAATGATATATTCAACCATGACACAAAAGATCTAATTTTCCAGAAATTGAAGAAGTCCCTTGAAAATGTATAGTCACAGTTAAAGTTGGAAAGGGCCTCATCACAAGCAAAGGACAATAGGATTAAGTCACTAGAAGATTTGGTAATTGAAATTAGCTATAATCCAACTGATATCAAGGCAGCAAAAGAACTCATTAAAAAGAAAAATGCAAACATAGATACACTCAAAAAACGGCTAAAGCTACCAACTACTAAACATCCACAAACCAAGGAGATTTTTGAGACACTTAATCAAAAGGATGAGATGATGAACTTAATCATATAGTTGACAAATCAACTAAGAGAAATGGAGACATAAATAGATAAAATGGTACAGGAGAAACAAGCTAGCAAAGAAGCAGTTCCTATTACTCTTATTCCCATAGGAGCTACAACAACAACCACATCAAGAAAATCAATAGCCCATCCCACTGATGAGGCCAGAAAATTGATTCAAGCTATCGAAGATATGTCCATTCACTCAACACATATTAATAAGCTCAAGGAGAAAGTGAAGAGCTTGAAAGATGAAAATAAATTAGCAGAGGTAATGCATCAAGATCAGAAACAAAAAGATAATAGATTGAATGACATGATCCACTAGCTAGAAAACGAATTGCCACTAAAGGAGAATTTGGCCCAAGCAACATTTATGGGCCAATATCATTAACTCAATTAATGATATTTGGCCATCTATACAATTAATATTTGAACAAAAATATTTAGTGAAGGCCGCTAGTGAGGCAATTCAGAAGGTAAAAGTAGATCTTGGGGAGAAATCAGAGGAAGCATCTAAAATAATCAAATTTCTAAATTATAAAAACAAGCATGAAATATAGGAGCATGGGATAATTGATAGAACGGAGATCATTCTAGAAGTAAAGAAATCTATTTCCAAGAGAAATCTAATGATACATCTTGAGGAGAAATGTCAAAACATGAAACTTGCAGTAAACAAGTTTTTCGACAAGTTTGAAGTATTGAGACAGAAGGGTCTGCTTAATGCTTTGGTAATCAATGATAAACTGATGAAACATGAAGACTATGATAAGAAGATGAAGGATGTAGCTAGAGAAACTTCCAACAGTTCATCCATGAAAGGTGTGCCCATAGGAAAAGTGCTCCTTTAGACTTTGGAAAACTTGTTTTACCTCTAGCATGAGGTAAATCACCTTTTTGTGAACAAGCCTACATTTGCCAAATATACAGAAGGATATGAGATTTACCGAAGGATGATGAAAATCAGACTCCTAGATGAAGAAACATGGGAAAAATGGTGTGACTTACTATAAACGATGAAAAAAGAGAATCAGGTGAATGACAAACAGGTGAGAGGAGCAGACGGTGTGAAATAGCAGACAACGTGAAAGAGAATCAAATCTAGTAATAGAAATCAAATAAAAAGGGACAGATTTCAATCAGTTAAAAAGGTGTCACTATATTTTTGTATAAATATATTTATTTTCCTAAAATAAATCCTAATTAGTTGGCAAGATATTTTTGTAAAAGTATTGTATAGATACTTCTTCCATTTGAAGTATTAGGGGGTGGATTTCTGAATATTTTTGTAGTTAACTGATCTACTACCTTAGGGTTATTGTACCAACTTCCAGTTGATAGACATAATAAGTTATAAAGGGAATTCTTTACAATATTCATGTGTTGAGCTATCTCAGTGAAGTACAAATTTCATTTTTTCATGCTCTTTTTCGAAAGTATTCCATAAACTCATGTGTTCTAAAATCTAAATGTTATAACTGAAATTTTACTGCAGAATTTTCTTAGATATTACACTCTGCTTTTACTGTTACACATTTATATTTTTTCTTCTGATATCTAGTTTAGATAATTCTTAATTGCCCTCTGAGCCTGATTGATCTCCTTCTTTAGTATCTCGTTTGAGGAATTCTTAATTGCACCTTGATCCTGATTGAAAAATAAATTCATCATCCATCCTTGATATTTGATATTGCTCACCTATGTTTCCTTGTAACATTTTCTTTATGGTTTGTTGTTGTTCTATTTTCAAATCCATATTGACTCCACAGCCCAATGGAAAATGGAAAAGCACCTATTCATCTAAGTTAGTGATTCCACCAACTCAACCAAAACCAACCCAAATCAAGCATACATAAATAGCCTAAAATCCAGTAAGTAAACAAAATTAAATCATACAAAGAGATCCCTATCTGAGTTTAGGAAGGCTAGATCCTAAGATCCAAAGTAGGTTTGTAGTTACCTCTCATATTGCTTTTTAACACATTGAAGAACCCTTGGAAATTTTGGAGAGATAACTATTAACATATTATATAAGTTTGAAGAATTTATCACAGGAAATTAAATTTTATGAATGAACTCTTTTACAATGTTGTTTTTTCTCTATAAATAACCATGGAAGTGTATCTCATTGTTCATCACCATGTAATCAATCACATATTTCATTGCAGATTGCCTTACTCAAAATCATTACAAATTTTGAATTCATTTCCTTGTCATTCCTTCCATGAAATATTCTCAGTAATGTTTTTGTTACATTCTTCCCAATATGCATTGCTCCAAAACAAATGATCCATTTGTACGCTTTTATAGTAGCGCAACCTACTAAATTCTACTTTGTAAATTTTCATTCCTTCTCGAAATCCATTAACACCTTGACATGCTTGATGAAATGAAAATGAAATCATAATAATAACAATTATATACATTAAATAGAATAGATATAAAAATTGTAGAACATTATATATGCTACATAAACTAATTGCTTACTTGATGATTTATATAATATTCCAACTTCCATAGTTAAGGAGTCATTCTTTGTTGTTTTATTGTAGTCTCTTCTTTCCTATTGAAAATATAATTTTCAATAGTTTTATACATATGGTTCTTAGAGAGGGAGTGGTTGTACTAATGAAAATCATTCTTGCGTAAACACCTTCAATGACAATATTTCATTCTAGGACAATAAATTGGACATGCAAATTTACCCTTTTCTTTGGATACTTACAAGATATGGATTAATTTTAGTGTGAATTATATACCAAGGAATTATTTAAAAATCATGGATTATTTTTTCATAATATTATATACTAGAGAAATGCATGTGTACATTAGATGCCCCATAAATGCTTTAGACCTATGAAAGAATCTATTGTAGATTTAAGGTTTCCATGGAATTGAAATTGTCTTTCCCTTATTGTTATAGAGATGTTGTACATGGTGATGCCATATGATAACTTTAGTAATTAGTCAATTAGAGGCTCAATGTATACATTCATATTTTAAAGTTGGTATTTAAGTAATTCATTGAAGATAAACATAACTACCACTTTTTGTGTGTTTGTGTGTGTGAAAAAAAGGTATATAAGATTATCCCACTCCTATTTGATTATTTGGATTAAAAGAGAGGTTAATCTTCCAAATTTTAATATGGACTAAGTATCTAGGCATACCTAGCATAAAACCATTTAAACTGGGATCTGGGATAGGTTGAGAGGAATCAAATATCTAAAAGTTCAAACGTTTTTAAATTTTTGCACGTTTAATTCCTCATAGATTTAGCAAATATGAAATTAAGATAAATTTATGATAGGTTAAAAGGATAAGTGTTTAAATACAAATAATTATCTTTTTTCCGATTTTAAATATTTTTCAACATCTTAAAATAATGGGAAAATGTTTACATGTATAGTTATCTAGAATTTCTAGCCTACCTCATTAGTTTGCCCAAAGATTGGTGACAATGAGTGATCTGTGTGCCACAAGATTTGTGTTATTAGAGAAGTTATGTAGAAATAAATGAACCTTTTCAAATATATAAACATTAAAGCTAAGTTATGTATCTACAAAAATTTAAGTGATTTATGTTTAGTTCCTTTATAAAAGTATTTTTCAAAATAAGTAAATGTAAAAAAGGGTTCCATACATTATTACATATAGGGGCTAAATTTGATGGAAATTTATCCATATTTTACTCAAGTGTCAAATATCGACCATTTTAAAATGTGTACAACAATGATGACATTTACTTAATTTTAAAATTGTCATTTTCACAAGTGAGTTAAAAATTCAAAATATATATATATATGTATGTATATA